>JAHKKF010498820.1:0-17487 GCA_019740295.1 Labeo calbasu | reverse complement strand
AAGACTTACATCGCTTCTCTTGCTGCCCTTCAACTGAAAATTACAACCAAAAGTCACACAATGTGGCCTTGTATCAGTATTTTATTTTCAGAGTTGTGTTGCAGTAAAAATAGGTAATAGGTAATAGGTAGTGCCAGTAGTTCACAGAGTGCAACCATTTCACGTCATTGAAATAATTACCCTCTGCAGGTGTCCCGCAGAGTTTTGCTCCAACTTGCCTCAACACACCTTTTGGGAAGTTTCTAGTATGCCTAGTAAGAGCTTAATTAGCTGGTTCAGGTGTGTCTAATTGGGCTTGGAGCTAAACTCCGCAGGACACAGGCCCTCCAGGAATGAGTTTGGGCACCCTTATTAAGTATTAAGCCTGGGTAGACATATTAAGTCTACCCATGGTTCCCATGAAAATTAAAAAAATAAATAAATAAAAATATTGCGCCTGCTGCACTCATGGTACGGCAGCAAAGTTCCTTGATTATTATGCTGGATTGAGAGTATAATTCCTAGCCATATCAACCTAGAAAATCGCAACTTTTCATTTTCGGTCAGTCTTAGTACATGATGTAACTACAGAAGAGTCAAGTTTTAAATAGGAACAATAACGTAATTATATATATGGTTATTTTTGAGCGAGATGCTATCAGTCTAATCAGATTCAATGATCTATGCTAAAAGTGCTACCGCTAGAGCCGAAGATCGGCTGAATGGATTTGAAAACGGTAAAATTCAACAGTTTAACTCTAGGGGAGTTGGACAATGAGCCTGTTTTCAAAAAAAGTGGAGTGTTCCTTTAACACTTGTATGTATTGTAACGTGTATTCTCTTCCGCCAGGAGGTGGCGACAACTGCCAGTTTAAAAAAGTATTTGTCATTGAATTATCTCTTTAAGAGATTCCAATAGTGAAAAGTCTTTATTAATTGAGACACTGACTTTATTTTTGTTTTTAAATTTTGTTTTAATAGTTTTTAAAAGACCTAAGCAATGAACATTTTGTCAGAACCACTAATAAATGACTTATTACTTGATTATTTTGTTTAGATTTCTTATCTTTTCTTTCTTCAGAATCATGAGAGAATCGTGATCTCCAATTTATTAAAAAAATAACAATTTTCAGTTTATCCAAAATGATGCAGCTTTAGTTTATATGTTTATTATTGCATATAAATCATGAAAATAGAGGTTTAATTTCATAAAGTACAAGTTCATATCAAAATGCACCTGTATTTGTTTTTCAGTTTTTCAGTATGAAATACTACTTTTCCCTATATATTTCATCATTGAGGATTTCTTTAAAAAAGTTTAAAAAGTCTTGTCTCATTCTTGTGAACCCAGTCTCGTGTCTAGTCTCGTGGGATAAGTGTCTCGTGAAAAAATGACTCAAAATGACCATTCCATGTGTGTGTGTGCTTGTGAACAACACACCTGTCTGGTTTGAGATCATATCTACAGGACACTGTTCCCATGGCAATGGATACTGGAATGAATTCCCCATATAGAACAGAGACCAGGCGATGATCACATTATAGTACAGGGCCACGAAGAAACAAACCTGAGAAAACAAAAGCAGCATGAAAACGACTGTGTTAGAAAATAGTCACTGTCAATATCTTGACTCGTTCTGTGACTGAAAGGCAAACTCAGATAATCTCACAAATTCTGTAAGATAGCAGAACTTCTGCCATATGGCCTCACTGACAATCTGATACTGTTATCGTACAAGCGCACATATACAAAAGCACACAGGAAATCCTCTTATATTCTCATACAGAGAGGAAATACTCCCACTCCTCACATGCAAAGACAGAACATATACAGTGGGTAAAACAAGTATCGAACACGTCACCAAATATATTTCTAAAAGTGCCACTGACATGAAATTTTCACCAGATGTCGATAACAACTCAAGCGATCCATATATACAAATAAAACAAAACAAATATTTTCAGAAATTAATTTATGTGTGATAAAATGGAATGACATGGGGAAAAAGTATTGAACTACTGAAATTTATTTAATACTTTGTACAAAAACCTCCCTTTCTTCATGTGTCCAACACTTTTTCACTGTGTCATTCCATTTTATTACACATAACTTTTTTGTTTGTTTGTTTTGTATGTATGGATTACTTAGGGCACTCTCAGGTCTGGGTTGCGGCAGGAAGGGCATCTGGCGTAAAACTTGTGCCAAATCGGCTGTGCGGATCACTCCGCTGTGGCGACCCCTGATAAAGGGAGCAAGACGAAAGAGAGAGAGAGAGAGAGAGAGTATGTATGGATTACCTGGGTTGTTACTGACATATGTTAAAAATTTCAAGTCAGTAGCACCTTCGGAAATATATTTACTGAGAAAAATGGTGACGTGTTCAATACTTACCCACAAATTATATTTTACCTGCTGTATCAGCATGTACAGTATGGACTGCAGCCATTTTAGAAACACCTCTCACCACAGTAAACTAATACTGGTTGTATATTTTCTCAACAATTTCTCATTTTATTATGAGAAAGCCACAAAATATTTGTGGCTTTTTTCTTGTAAACAGCCACATTTCTTGTTGAAACTAACTGGGGTTTTGCAGAAGTTGAATCCCATCAAGTTCAAATTAAAAGAATCCCACGTCATGTAACCACCAGACAAAAAAACATAACTTTCAATTTGTTTAAAATATAAACTCATCAATAATATCTCTGGAAAAAACACACTATTTTTGTCTGTCTTTGTTATAATGTCTACAATGCACTGGGAAAAAATGGCCAATAAAAGTAGTGAGGCTGTGAAAAAGTTTTTGCTCCCTTACTTTTTTTTTTTTTTTTTTATATTTGCGTATTTGTCACACTTGAATGATTCAGATCAAACACATTTTAATATTACACAAAGATAACCAGACTAAATACTAAATGCAGTTTTAAAATAATAAATTTCATTTATAACAGGAAAAAAGCTGTCCAACCAAAAGCTGCCTTGCCCTATGTGAAAAAGTAATTGCCCCCTAAAACTAATAACTGGTTGTCCCACCCTTGGCGGCAACAACTGCAATCAAGCGTTTGCGATAACTGCCAAAGACTCTTTCCCACCACTGTCGAGGAATTTTGGCACACTCTTTTTTGCTGAATTGTTTTAATTCAGAGGGTTTACAAGCATGAAAGAAGTTCACTTCCAGAATAAAAATTTACAGACAATTTACTCAACCCCTTGTCATCCAAGATGTTCATGTCTTTCTTTCTTTAGTCGTAAAGAAATTATATTTTTTGAGGAAACATTTAAGGATTTTTCTCCATATAGTAGACTTCTATGGTGCCCCCGAGTTTGAACTTCGAAGGTCTCTAAACGATCCCAGCCGAGAAATAAGGGTCTTGTGTAGCAAAACGATCGGTTATTTTATTTTAAAAAATTGACAATTGATATACTTTTTAACCTCAAATGCTCGTCTTGTCTACCTCTGCGTGAACTCCATCTCATTTTCTCCTCCAACTTCAAAATTCTACATCACTGCTGAAGACCCAGTGTTTACAAAGTGAATGTGCAAAGAAAGGTACAAAAAAAGTTAAAACAGCGATGTAGGGCGATGCTGAAGTTAAATGTAACCCTTTCCAAACTGATACATGTCAACTTTGTTTCTCATCTGTTCTTGAATCTTTTTAGATCACGAAATGATGATGTGAGATATTTTAGCATGCTTCACTTTGTCAGACAGGTTCTGTTTAAGTGATTTCTTGATTCAACAGGTCTGGGTGTGGATAGGGAAATTTTACTCAGCTTTCTAAAATAATGTGGTTAATCACAGTTCTGGTATGATTTGACTGAAGGGGGCAATTACTTTTTCACATAGGACCAGGTAGGTTTGTACAGCTTTTTTCCCTTAATAAACTTAATCATCCTTTAAAAACTGCATTTTGTATTTACTTGCATTATCTTTGTGTAATATTCAAATTAGTTTGATGATCTGATTTTTTTAAGTGTGACAAATATGCAAAAAAAAGGAAGAAACTTTTTCACAGCACTGTATACACTACCAGTCAAACATTTTTTTTAATGTTCAGTAAGCCTGCCTTTATTTGATCCAAAGTACAGCAAAAACTGTATATTTTAAAATGTAATTTATTCTTGTGATTTCAAAGCTGAATTTTTAGCATAATTACTCCAGTCATATGTTCCTTCAGAAATGTGTGTACACACGTCTATATTTATATGCATACGTATACATACGCTTGCAAAAATATTTGTTATTCTCATAAAGAGTGTATGTATAGATGTGTTTTACCATGCAGCTGGAGTAACCGATGCCGGCTAGGCGAGGTGAAATGTGTTTCCAGACGCCGATGCTGCCCTGACGGATGCTCTGCCCAGCGGCCAGCTCCATGAAGAACAGAGGAACCCCGATAATGAGCAACAGCATCACGTACAGTAACATAAAGGCACCTGAAGACAGAGAGTGTGTGATTACACTAACAAACATTCAATTTCACATAAACATACAATGAACAATAGCACCCACCTCCTCCATTTTGGTGGCAGAGATAGGGGAACCTCCAGACATTGCCCAGGCCGACGCTAAAGCCCACCTGGGCAAGCACATACTGCAGCTTACTGTCCCACGCTGGCCTCTCGTCCTCTTGCGCATTCGCACCCGAAGACCCTTCTTCATCCGCCAACACTAGAGCCATGCCTGACCGACTCTCAGCCAAAACACTCCCATTCTCATCATTGGGCAATGGCGGCTTCTCCATCTAGATAGGACACAACATTTGTCACTAAATGCTGAAGAACATGGGCAATAACTAGTCAGTGATATTTTAGTAATATTTAGGGCTGGGAATCAATTCCGAGGTATTGGGAATCGATAGTCGATTCCAAATTTTGGAATCGATCCTATCAAGGGGAATCGACTCCTCATTCAGAGATGTTTTAGCTCAACAAAGGCTATCTATGATTGCCTCTCAAACAGAAGGCTGCATATCTCGGCTGCTAAGTCATCAAATATCGCTGACTGTCGATTCACGAAAATGAACTGAAAGAAAACAAGTCGGTACTGAGCTCATCCAAGTTTGAGGATGCAGCCTTCCATTTGAGAAGCACCCATTAATTTGCCTCTTGCCCACTAATAGTATTTAGAAGTCTAATTCGTTTCCACGAAAAGGATCATTCGGATATATCATTTTAATTAACCATTTCAAAAATGATTCAGAAGTTATTAATTACAGTGGAACTGGCTCATGTTGTCTGCAATTTTGAGCACTGCATGACAGAATAGATCATGACATTATTTCATGACTTATTTCCATCTTAAATAAATGCTGTTTTTAAACATTTCCATCAGCCAACGATAATTCTGAAAGAAAACGCAGTGAGCATCTGACTGACAGATAAACCACAAGTTCTTATATCAGTATTGTTGTTAATGTTCTGGTTATTTTGTTTCAGTGTGTAGTTTGCCAATTTTGTGCAAAGCATACTGTTAAAGTAAACATCATTCAGCTGAACTGTGCACATGTATTTTGGACACTTCATGTCTTGTTTTATTCATGCAATAAACGCATATCCACTAAGCTGTGGGCTATGATTAATTTCATGGGCAATGCAGACAAAATTACAATTTAAAATCAGTCAGAGCTACAGAAATGTATCATAATTTTTACAAATGAAGCTTCATATTATGAGAAGTCTACTTTCTACGACCTTTATATCCTGCAGTCACTGCAAAATTAGGTTCCTCCAATGTAAAACACAAGAATGGAAAAAGAATCGAAAACAACAGTGAGGAAATTATTCTTGGAAGCGAATCCCATCAATTCCAGAACCAGGAATCGGAATTCAGAACTGATTCCAAAAATTTCGTAATCGAACAGCCCTAGTAATATTCATATAGTACTATAGTGTTTATTCATTCATATTTTTAATTAGATTTTTTTTTTTCAAATTAATTTAATTTTAGTTTGTTTCATTCATGTTGCTATAAGCTCATTGACATTTTTACTTTTTAATTTCAATTTACCTTCAATTTTAATTCAAGCTTTACTAATTTTACTGCTGCTACTTGTTTAAGTTAGTTGTTAAAGCAACATTTCAATTTTTAAGTTAGTTTTTAATCTAATTTTCTAATTTTATTTCAGCTTTATTTCTATTAATAAAATCCATTTTAATAGTTTAGTTACCAATAACAACACTGTTTGCAGCGTAGCTCCTAACATTATGGATAAAATGGTGAAACAATTCATTTTTAAAATGTTCCTTTCAGGTTCTGAGCATTTATACTGTCAACAGAAGGTCTAAAACTGTGACATACAAGAGAAAAGAATATGTGACCCTGGACCAAAAAACCAGTCATAAATAGAACGGGTATATTGGTAGCAATAGCCAACAAAACATTGTTGGATCAAAATGATCGATTTTTCTTTTATGCCAAAAATCATTAGGATATTAAGGAAAGATCATGTTCCATGAAGATATTTTGTAAATTTCCTACCGTAAACATATAAAAACTGAATTTTTTACTAGTGATATGCATTGCTAAGAACTTCATCTGGACTACTTTAAAGGTGATTTTCTCAATATTTAGATTTTTTTTGCAACCCTCAGATCCCAGATTTTCAAATAGTTGTATCTCGGCCAAATATTGTCTTATCCTAACAAACCATATATCAATGGAAAGCTTATTTATTTTTTCTGTTTTTTCAGATGGATCCAGGGTCACATATGTGTTCAACATGATTTGACATGATGTTCACAGTATGTGAACACAAGTCCTTCTTGGACAAGTACACCCGTTTCTCAGAAAACCTCAGGGAACCGCTAACCCTTTATTTCTCTTTATCTATTGCTTTGCTGTATTTACTTCTCTCGTTTCTTTTGGACTCCCTCCCTCTTCCCTGGAGAGAAGTGAATGGATTCTTTGTGTTCTTTGTGTAAGTTGGAGTGAGTAAAGTCAAAAAGTCAAGTCTACCTTGCCATCTCCCTCTTTCCCTCCAGCTATCACTTTTCTTCTCACTTCAAAATAAACAGAAGATTATGGTGTAGAATGTACAACACTGAGAGCAGAAAACTAGAGTGAAGAGAGAGTAGAAAGGCTTTTCACATTATGTACAGGTCCATATATATTTGCCTGCTTTCTCTCCTTATTTGTCACTAACCTGTACAGTACATCTAAATCTCTTCTTCTTAGAAATAATCCAGACATTCACCAATGGAGATAAAGAGCTCAGCTGAACACAAAAGCATGACAAACATGGAAGTGTGTTTTTCAAAATGGTGACTTAAAGTCTTGTTAATTTTATAAATAATAAATGTTTGCATACAGATCGAGCCAGACATTTTAAAGTCAACGGAAGGCAACCACAACCACAGCCCGCAAACACAATTCCAGCATCAGAGTGCCTCTGGTTCAAAAGTAATTTTGACAAAAACTGTATGTCACATGAGATTTATCAACATACAGAGGCCCTCCTTGTAATTGTGAGACACACAGCCAGAACTGTACAAGAACCTCTAGGCCAGTAAATTGCTGTTTATTTCCAACTGTTAAAAGTCAAAAAGCTCTTTGAGTTGTAGCTTGTTTTCTAGCTAAGGCTCCAGACACATGGGACTTAATGTTAACTTACTTAATGTTTGGAAATAAATTACAGTATGTCAAACACAAATACAGTATGACACTGATGTAATTAGGCAGCTGTTTTTATGCAAAAAAAAAAAATGTGCACCATTCAAAAACACTGTTATAATTTATTATATATTTAATTTATGTCCAAATATATTTTACAGACAATGTTATAGTAACTACTTTAGTCTGCTAATTTAAAGTGAAAAGCACTTCAAGTGCTGTACTTCAAACTGTAAAATGTTCACTAACCTTTAAGGTCATTGCACGCTGAGATGCTTTTTTCGCATTTGTCATCCTTTGCTATCAAAATGCTTGCTACAGATGCGACAACGCATTTTTTTTTTTAGACATACGAAAGTTCTGTAGACAGTGTGTATACGTGATTGACATAGCGTGAGGTCGTATTTATTTTTTAACATGCAAAAATTTCAGACTTGTGTGCAATGACCTTTAGTCCAGTGAGTGAAGTTATTCTACATCACAAGAATAGTATTTTGTAAGCAAGTGGTACTAGTGGTACATAGGCAATGTGATAGAAAATCTATTCAGGAATCTATTTCAGGTTTAATAAATGTTTGAATATTGCATCAACTACTAATGAACACATTATTTTTTATTTGAATGATCACTCTGTAGGTTATTTAATCATGTCTTTAGAAGGCTTTTGTCTTTCAAAAACATTAAAATGCACAAATGCATGAATTCACAAACTTCTTTTTTCTTATCATCTGATCCTCTTTCACCTAATATATTTACTTGTACCTTAGAGATTTTAAAATAAATATTTTAATAATTAAGTCTCACAGTTGCATGTTCATGGTTCTCTGACACTGGGTAATGGTCACATGATGTGCGGGTAAATAAATTGATTTTAGTGACTTATTTTAATTAATTTATCATTTAATTAGTTAATAGTTTTTCGTTAAACTCATAAACCCATTGCAGTTCCTTCCCCAGTTTAGGAAACCTTGACATAATATAACGTTTAATGCACTTAGATTATCCTATTTACGTCAATACAATAAATGATATAAGTCAAAAGTAATCTAAAAGTAATCTAAAAGTAGTCTGATTATATTACCTAAAATGTGTAATGTAATGGATTACATTACTAGCTACAAATTTTGTCATGTAATTTGGAATCAGTAACAGATTACAATTAAAGTAACCTACCTAGCTTTGTAGAAAACATATGTATACAGTTTTTTCCTCCTAAAAATGTCTAAATGTTCCCTTTCTCACAATATACATATTTCTTGTTAACTATATGACACTATTTTCACTATGACACCATTTATTATGAGAAGTGCTATACAATACAAAGCATTTGGAAAATTAAATCATTTTGGGTCCCACTTTGTGGCCTACTAAGTTCTTACATTGAAATTATTCATTTGATACAATGCACTTATTGTGTACATACATGTATTTACATTGTACTTAGTTTTTAAAAAATACCTGCATGTAATAACATCTGTAATTAATTTCTGCAATTACATTTGTACTTGACCCATCCCTTACACCTTAACCCACCCTTAAACCTACCCATACCACCAAACCTCTTCCTAACCTTACCCATATCCCACATCAATAGCAGCAAAAGTGTTTCGCAATACATTATGACCACATTAAGTACATTGTATTTATTTTTTAATGTAAGTACATAGTAGTTAACATAGTAGCCACTTAATATAAAGTGGGACCTAGTTTTGTTTCAGGGATTGATAAAATACACATCTGGAATTAGTGTTCTTATTTTATTGTAATGCTTGGTTATTGTCTGTGTGTTTTTCTTGTAAAAAAGCATTACAAAAATATTTTTGTTTAAATGAACTCTCTAATATTGGTTAAATATATTAATATATTTTCTGCATAATTTTTTGCTAATTTTAAGTATATGATAAATGACAGACTTGTCTTTACAATTCAACGCTTTTCAAAGTACAAATGCATTAAAGTACATGTATACAGTTGCCTTTATATTTCATGAAAAGGGATCATCATATTTGCAGGTATTAAAGGGTTTAAAAAGGTTGAAAGCTCCTGAACTGGGGCCTGACATAAAGTCATGCGTCTACATACAGTTTCACAGCTAAAGAGGCCATATGGGTAAACGTTGACTTGAAAGAGTCAGATCTAGCAGTATTTACCCACCGTATGAAGGGCACAGCTGTAGTCAGATGTACTGATGTAGTCGTACAGTAGTATAGCTTTTAATGCCATGTCAGCATCTGAGGCTATTTTCATGGAAAAACTGAGCTACAAGAATCCAGGGGTTGCATAAGTACAATAAAACTACCTAAAAGAAAAACATACAAGATGTTTTATATTTACATATGATTAAAACAAATCTCACTAAACAAGTCCTTAAGTGAGTTTACTACATAAAAATGTTGTCTACTTGCATTAAAAGTGGAACTGTCTTAAAAATATGTTTAATGGAAAGGGCTGGGGGTCTTGCATACATAGAGTTGGGTCTTCCTCTGTGCTCTCCACTGTGAGAGTGGAAAAGTACTGCTGTCCAGAACCCTCGGTAGCAACAAGAGAGTCAGAGAGCGTGTGGGAGAAAAGGAAAGAGGTGTGTTACTACGTCAGAGCTGGAGCCGCTAGTCGTTCTGAGTTGACTGACAGACAGACTTTGTGAGGTGGAAAGTTTTCAAGGTGTCCGATGCCTCTATGATGATCTCGTGACGGGGGGAAAGTAAACATCTCACCCCTCTGTTGTCTCTGTGTCCTCACATGTCTACGTAGTTATATGACACAACTACACCGCTAAATTACACAATAAAGAAAGACAAAAAGTCAACGGAACGTAGTGGGAAAGTGAACAGATTTTCATTGCCTCTTTGTTAATCCTAGTGCCTGACCTTCCCACTCAACCCCTTATTTCATTGGCTGTGCTAATTTTCTGTGCCAGTCTCATTTGATTTTATTAATGCCACTGTACATGAGAAAACATGACTATACATGTAGACAGTATCAACACAGTGTCTAAACCACTGATTAATTAATTGAAATATTGAAATTGACACACCCCTCTTTTGCTCTCGCGGGCGTAAACGCTGTTTATATTTATGTCACCTTGAAAAAAGTAGAAATTTACATGTGTGTAAACAAGAACTTCATGTACTTAAGGATAAGAAACACAACTTCACGTAAGAAACACAACTTTGCGTATTTAGAGATAAGAAACATAAGTTTAACTACAAGTCCAATGTTATGATAAAACTAAGTGTTTTTCCGTCTGCAACAAAAGCTGACTGTTAGTCGTTTGTTTTGAAATTTGTATTTATATGAACATTTGTATAAATAGTGCAGCACTTTTAGTCAACTTCTGTTGCTTTTATTGTGCTATATAAATACAGTCTGACTTGAAGTTTAAATTAAAATACCCAAGGTATATTTTTGGCTGAAATTTTCTGCAACATCACCAGCTTGGTGTAAATTCGGCAGCTGAGGGTATTTTAGGAACATACCATTCTAACCGATCAGGAATATAATGTATCACACACCACCAGTGTATTTACACTCATTGATTCAGCCTGTAAATAAATTGTAAATACTGATTAAATTAGACAGAATTGATGAGACACTTTAATGTGTTAAAGACCAAAACCAATGACTGAATTCAAACTCTCAACTGCAATGTGACACAGTTTGTTAGTTTCTTACTCGTTTGTTGGTAGAAGCTGATAAATAAGAACCTCTAAGGTAATGAATATAACTCCTATCCACACATGAACATTTGTTAAGAAGACTCTTGAAACTCTTTAAACTGAAAAGTTGTAAAGTTCTCGCTTAAGCTTATGAGAAGACTTGCAGTAACAAAGTTATTTGACTCTTACCTTACAGCCCGTTTCAGGGGGGAGTTGCCCTGTAGTAGTTTTTTGCTTAAACCGCTAGTTTTCGACTGTCAGCCTCTGTGTTATCGGTTCAGTTAATAATCCAGTCGTTCCCTCTGCAGTAATATTTTTATCCCGCGGTTGGTCGGGTGCTTGGGAGATCGCCACGTTGGAGGGCTCGGCTCTGAATGTACAACTTTGGTAGAAGGCAAATGTAACGCCAGACCCTGACGTTGTGTTGGGTGCTCTGTCATTGGAGAACAACTCATGAGCTTTATTACCTATGTTGCAACGTGCCCTCCCCCTTCTTGACAGCTCTTTGTGTCACATTACAGAACATGCGAAGCTCCCCCTTTGGGGTCTGCAGTCTTCCCTTTCATATCAGACCTACAAAGTATTTGTTAAATACACAAAGTCTCTTAAAGTTATACTATATCACGTAGAAAGCTGGTGTGGACAGTAAAATGAGAGTTCTTTATGGTAATACACGACCGCTTAACTCCACCTTGCGCCACGCCTCTTGTTTATATTTTGCATAACCACATTGTTCTTCCTGTGCGTTGAGAGCCTATAGAAAGGTACGTATAGATACTATATCATTTGCTACAAGAGCACAAGTACAGTAGCTAGTTCTTGTGGCACGCTGACAGGCGTTACATAACATCACTTATTCTGCCAAGAAGGCCAATTGCACCTTTTTTTAACACGCGAGGGCGCCATTGCTTTACCCGAGGCTTTCTAAAATTCTTATATTCTGACGCCAGTTGTTCAAAAGTAATCTGATCGGATTTTGGCCATCGGACTGGATTAAATCTAGAAAATGGTTTGCTCAAAAGAAAAAGAAAGAGTTCTGGTTAGATCACAAAATTCAGTCTTAGTTTTGATCTGGATTAAATCCACAATTTGAGTTGTTCAAAACGTTTTAGTAAGATTGGGATACTTTTGATAAAAAAAAAAACCCGGGGATTATTCTGATCCCAACAGAAGGGTGGATTTCAGGAACAAATAGTTGTAAAGTTGTAATACAACTTTAAAACTTGTCCAGAAAATGCAACATTTTAATATGTTATTTATCCCCAAACAGCTGTCAATATCAAACAAAATTATGTAATGTCTCTGGGTCTCTGTAGAGCACTAGTAATCCGGATTTGGAAAAGTGAAAATGTGTGTATCTGGATCAGGGTAATTTAATCCAATTTTGCTTTCAAAAACCGGCACAAAAGTAAGATGGGTTACCTGATCCTGCATAGCAAAACATGTGATTTCCAAATCCAGATCATTCTGATCTAGAATAAACTTTTTGAACAACTGACCCCAGAGCATTAGGGCAGAGTGGGGGAAAACTCCCCTGTTTTTCCCAAAATAACCACAAGTCATAAAGTCATGATAATTTTTTATTGTAACTATATGGACCATGTTGACAAGAGTGATGCATTAGTATTCACTATGAAGCTTACATTGATGATGTAGCCTACTGGAGAGAAAACGGATTTCACAGTAAACCCAGATAGCACACATTACGTCTGCAAGATGTCTGTTAAAGAACCTTTTTTGTTCTGGAACGCATCTGCTGTGTACAAACATCTGACAGATGTCTGTAAAATGTCAGATTTACATACATTCTAAATCATGAACATCTTAAAGACATCTAATAGACATCTATTTGACATCTGATAGGAAACGTCCTAAACACTGTAAAAAAATAAAAAATACGCCTTCCAGATGTAAATGCAGACGTCAAATAGATGTCTCTGTGATATATGTGTGCTGTCAGGGAATGGAATGATCTAATTTTTAGAAGTAAGAAAAAAGTGTTTTAAAGCTTGTTGTTTTGTAGAACATCACAGTTAGATAAGATATGAGAACAGTAGGGCCTGTATATACTGAGTATGTATTATTTAATAAAAATATAATTATATTTTGTGAATGACAGAATTGTTTCCCAAACACAGCCATTGGGGTAAAACGCCCCTGGGGGCAATGGGCAATTACCGTAGTTATGTAGTTAATCTTTTTTTTTTTTTTTTTTTTTTTAAGTAAATGTAGTCTAAATAGTTGGTTAAAAATATATATATCTGGACTTTATATTTAAAAATTACCTCAAGTTAGCATCAGGTATCTAGTTAGCTAGCCAGTTAGCATCAGCTATCAAAAGTATTCATATTATAATTTTGTAATTCATAATTATTTGATTATATTATTTTAAGCTAAAACTGACTGTAATCTGATTTATAAAGCAAAGTGCTTTGTAAGACTGGGGGGCATTTTACTCCAGCTGTTGGGCAAAACACCCTCTTGGTACAAATTAAATCATTCACAGGACGCCAAATACAGATTCGTAATAACTTACAACAGACGTGGCTATTTTTCAAAATGTTAAGAGACTTCATTAAAAAGGTGAGTTCGTTAGAGAAAACCTTATATAAAGGAGGAGATTTTGACAATCTACATTTATGAATGAAAAATTTGCCATTCAGGATGATAAAATTGACAAAATTGTGAATATTTTTTATCATCATTTTCAAAATAATTTCTTTCACAGTGTTATCACTACATTAACGTTAACTGAAAAATCAGAAAAACAGTCTTTCCGTATATTTATCACTTGATAAAACAAAAGCCGTAGAGTGTGACATCATATCCCGTTTGGTGTCCTATTAAATTTTACGTTTCCGCGGTAGCGATAAGCGAGTGTTTTTGGCCGACTCACTGAATCATTTCCTTAATCTATTCACTACACAGATGTTGTTCAAGTACGGAAGGAGTCTTTTTCCATTTTTAATTTTATTAAAAGTTCTACGAATTAGAGACTCCAAACTGAGTGTTTAATTATTCATTCACTTTAAAGATTTGTTCAAAATGCAGATTCATTCGTTGAGATACAGTGTGCCATTGTAAATGAGAGAAAAGAGGAAACACAGGCACAAAAAGTGCCATGTGAAACTTGATTCACAATTCCTGGTAAAATGAGCAGCATTTATGCTGTACTTGGCAAGGCGTCTGAAGCAATAGACGGAATTCATATCAAAATGATCACTGCAAGATGTTATGTAAGTGTGGGAGTGTATGTTTATTATTTACTTTGTGTGTTTTGCGACATTGCCTACATCTAATTATAGTTACACTTAGTTTGAACAGAAATAATCAATAGATAGTTTTGCGGAATTTACAACAACCAAGCAAGCTTTCATAAGAATAAAACATATTTTAGAACAGTGAGAAATGATTGTTTAAAAAACAATACATTGCTAGCACAATCTATGCATAAAGTTTTGCAGCAAGATAATATCACTAAATGTATTGGGTGCTGACAGCACACACTACACAAATTGACCCAGACTCACGAAAGTACTTCAAATAGCTTAAACACTGAGGTAACAGCATTTCTTCACACCTGTGAGTGACAGAAGAACAGTAGAAGAGAAAAAAAGTAAAGAAAGAGGGAGGGTATGAGAAGAATGACAGATCTAGACAAACAAGCTTAGCCTGAACACACTGAACTGAAGCAGCGACCGATGCGGTTCTTTGCCGAAGACTTCATGGCTCTGTGAGTATGTAGTTTTGTTTAAACATATGTTTATATGGTGTTTACTTTTACTATTTTCCTATTCTATAATCAAGTTTGGCCCCTCAAAGCTTCTTATTAAAATCATATCTCTGAAGATCTGTTGTGTTTATTGTCTCGCAGAGGTATGTAAGAGGAATGCAGTCATCAGAATGTATTAACATACTTCCACCCAGGTTTCTATGCTCTTCATATCCTGAAACTCAGGACAGAGAGAGAGAGAAAGGAAGTCCACGCTTACTTCAAGTTAAACAGATCAACTTGTTTTTCTTGTTCTTGCATTTCTCTATTAGGTGTAAACAGAAGATGTGACAGAAGCAGGTGCACACATCTAACACACGGTAAGACTCTTAAACCAGCCATTTAAATCTTTATAATAATGTCGGGGAAACTGACGATTTATATTGATACTAGCAATTTAGGCAAAAGGTGTTTTATGGCTTTATAGCCACATGCAGATGCTAGTTGCAATGCGCTTTGTAACGAATGCTTTCCCCTGAAGGATTGGAAAGTATTCCCTCATCTATAGCAATATTCAATGCATTGTAATCTCATATCTAAGAGCTATATTTTGTGTCTTGTACCTATTCTTTAGTGATACAATGACATGACAGTGTGAATTCAAACAAGTCATTGAATAGATCTCAGCTAATAATAGCAGCTATGCTGAAATCCTAGGCATAGATGCTGCCACTCCTCCTAAACAACACAAGAGTGTTTAGTCAATGCAGTGATTTTGACATGGTGTTTGTGTTGGGTTCTTGGAAATTTCTACTTGCAATTTTCAGGAATGTAGTCAGGGTACAAAACTCCGAGACCACACTGAAAACCAGGGACTCAAAATCTAATCTAAACCTTGAAATTAAAAGGGTTTAGAGTTTTGAAACATTTAAAATTTAAATTAAGAATTATCATGACATAAAATGGAGAACAAATGTTTTAGATTCTGCACTATTTCTAGGTCACTAATCAAATAAGTACATTTGTGACATTGATCATGTCTTATTGATCATGACTTTCTGTATAGACAGTCAGATGTACTTGCTTCCACTGAAGCACAAGATGCTCTATGGATCATGCTGAAGAACACTGTCATTCATTTTTGCACAAAATTGTTATCATTTAATTTTATTTATTTCCAACCATCCATGCATTTTCCAAACTGCTTGTCCTCTGTAGGGCTGCAGAGATGCCGAAGGCTATATTTTATTTATTTATTTAAAACTGAACATTTAAAAGCAAAAAATGTCTTCTTATTCAAGTGGTCTTTTGAATCCAGCTGTAAAATTGGAGTACATTTTTTAATGACTATAATAATCATTTTGGGGGATTTTGCACAGTTTGCTAAGCAAAAGAGATTTTTTTTACTACTACATTACTCAAAAAAACAAAACATGCATTTTCATCCCGAAAATATTTACAGATGCTGTAGCAGCTCTGGTGTGACCCCACAACCACCAAGCTCACTGTTCATAAATATCTGACAAACATTTATTGGTTTCTGCAAGTCGGAGGCCACAGTTGTGACTGTGCTAATGTGCCGTAATGTATTGGTTATGTGTGGAATGTCAACCCTCTTTATCCCAGACTCTTAAACAACAAATGTGTGAAACTCTCAAGCAATCCTGCCAAGACCAGATTTACAAAAAAGCCATTCATTGAGGTTGTTTGGCAAAAAAAAAGAAAAATCTGAATAGGCGTGTCTTAATTATAGGGAGTTGTGGCAGCCCAAGCTTAAATAAGTCCTAAAGCTTATTTTATTAAACCATATAAAGAGATTCTCTCAGGCTCCTTGGCATAGTCGTCTTACTTTTTGTCTGCCTGCCAGCTCAGTTGAATGAAATTCTGTCTGCAGTTTCTAATGTTTTTCCCCCAATAGTCCACTACCCAGTAATCCTCTTTGATAATTGTGTTCTGGTAGCATAATGCTGTTTAACTAAAAGTTTAGTCCCACGTAAAGTGATGACCAATGAAACTGTAGATATATTTTAAGTAGATTTAAAAATGAAGACTCTTAAATGCAACAAATCTGCCCGTTCTTTCCACGGTTTTGTTGTTATTGTGACTCATCAGTGTACAGTTGAACCAAACCAGCCCTCACTTTGACAGTGTGTGACCAAGTAAAGCTGTCAATCAGATGACAGTTATTTTTATCACTTTCTATATGACTTGCTTTGTTTATCATCTTTTCCATTTTCATCCTTTCATTCTTTAAGATGGCTGCTCCCCCAATTATCCCCAGGAGACAGTCCAAGTCTGCAAACGACACAACTGCTAACTCACGTCCCATAAGTGTAAATGCATGTGTGTATATGTTTATTTTCTATGTCTATTTTATTAAATATATATATAATGACAGTATATGTTTTTGATGATACATATATACTATATTTCATTGCTCTATATTTGCTCATCTTAGTAAATGGAGGAGACAGAGTGAAAAAAGACGTGGATCTGTTCCATGCACAGAGAGAAGTTGTAAGTATGA
>JAHKKF010498815.1:0-18316 GCA_019740295.1 Labeo calbasu | reverse complement strand
TTATTGTATTTATTTGTTTATTCATGTTATTCATGTATTTGTTTTTATCTGATTTATTTTTATTTATTTTAATTGTTTTTATTTTGTATTTATTTATTTGTATTTTTTTATTATTTGTTATATTAGTATATTATCATTTTTATCATACATTATTTATACATTTTATATATTTATCTGTTTATTTATTTGTCTAATTTGTTTGTTTATTTATCTTTTATTTGTATATCTTATTTATATTTCACTTTATTCTGATGTATTATGTTATTTTATTTCATTTATTTATTTGTATTTTATTTTATTTATTTTATTATTTTAAATCCAAGTTTATTTATTTATACATTATCTGTTTATTTTTATTTATTTGTATACATATATTTATTTATTTAGTCATATATACATTGTTTTTGTCTATTTGTATGTTTTTTTTAATAAATATATTTATTTGTCTAATTGGTCAGTTTAATCAGTTGTCTGATTAGTTTTTTATCTTTTATTTTATTTTAAGTTTTTCAGTTTTTCTTTTTCTTTCTTTCTTTATACATTTTTTGTCTGTTTAACTTATTTTCTATCTATTTATTTATTTATTTGTCTAATTTTTTTTATTTATTTATCTGTTTTTTAAATTTATTTATTCACTTATTTATTCACTTTTTTTTTTTTGATTCTGCTTTTTCACTCCCAGCATCAAGGGGAGTCTATTTGTTTGCTTTATCGTTTGACGGCAAATCTCGAAAGGTTGAACACACAGATTTTCTAAATCCATAATGTTAAAAGGCCTCGAGAGACTGAGGAGGGAGAAAAGTGTATAACTAATGAGAAATCATCACGGTGTTGTTCTCGCTGGCCTCCGTCTCTGACTCACTCGCATTCACGTCCTTTCATCTGTGTTTTCTTCTTTGTTTGCTGCTTTTATATTTTGACCAACAAAGCATTAATGAGCCGCGGGCGCTGGATGCTTTGAATGTTTGCTGCGGGAGACGAGCGTCTGACAGCGCGTGGACGACTCTGAGTAATGTTCGCTCGCCGACAGCTCTCTACGTTATTGGGATTGACGTAACAAAACAATCGATCCGTCGTCAGGTGAACTAGACGCTTGTTAGGATGAAATGAGCTGATTCATTTTGAGGCCAGCTCAAATATTCTTGTTTTTACTCATATGAGGCCACTTGTTAGTAAAAGCATGTTTAGCGTCTCTGTTTTTGGTAATTAATTGCTGGCGTGAGACTGAAAAGTCGTTGTTAAAGGCTGTCTGGACTTAACGGATGTTGTATAATGCTGTAAATATATGAGTGTGTATTTCATCATTTGATTTTGTGTTCTTGTTCGTCTCTGCAGAACGACTCCATTCCTTTGGAGGATTTGACGGCTGACGTTTACAAATCGTTCATAAACCACCTCTGCCCACGATCTGAGATCAACCAAATATTTGCTGATCTGTAAGTTTTTTTTTTTTTTTTTTAACATTTTTTAACATTTATTTATTTATATAATTTCATCAATATTTCTTTTTTTTTTTTACATTTTATATTAATTTCATTATTTGTTATGTTTTTACTTATTTGTTTATTTGTTTATTTTTTTATTATTTTATAAATTTAATTATTTATGCATTGTCATATTTTTTGTTTGTTTGTGTATGTATGTGTGTATGTATATAAGTTTATTTATTTATTGTTTTTAATTATTTAATCTATTTAATTATTATTTTTCTTATTTTTATATTAATTTTGTTATTTGTTATACTTTTAATTGTTTGTTTATTTTTTCTTTTATTAATTTATAAATTTATTTATGCCTTGTCATTTTTTTGTTTGTTTGTGTATTTGTGTATGTTTGTAAGTTTATTTATTTATTGTTTTTAATTAATCTATTTAATTATTTTTTTATTTTTATATTAATTTTGTTATTTGTTATACTTTCACTTATTTATTTATTTATTTATTTATTATATATAAATTAAATTTTGCATTGTTGTGTTTTTTTTGTGTATGTATGTATTTTTGTATGTTGATTTATTTATACATCGTTTTACAAGTTAGTTTTTTTTCCTTTTTATCTATTTATTTGTCCAATTTTTAACATTTTATTTATGTTTTATTTATGTATTTTTTGTTTGTTTGTTTATGTATGTATGCATGTTTATTTATTTATACATTATTTTATCTGTTTATAAAATTGATTTATTGTTTTTTATTATTTCATCAATTTAATTATTTTTCTTATTTTTATATTAATTTTGTTTTTTACTTGTTTGTTTATTTTTTGTCTTTTATTAATTTATAAATTTAATTATTTATGCATTTTTATTTTTTATTTATTTATTCCATCTATTTATTTTTCCTCATTTTTATATTCATTTTGTTATTTGTTATACTTTTACTTGTTTGTTTATTTTTTGTCTCTTTTTAATAATTTATACATTTAATTGTTCATACATTGTCATATATATTTGTTTTTTCTGTTTTTTGTTTAATTATTTTTTGTGTAGATTTTCAGTATTTATTTAACTTCTTTGTGTATGTATGTTTATTTGTGTATTTATTTATTATCTTTTTTGTTTGTTTGTTTGTTTATGTACGTATGTAGGTATATTTGTGTGTATTTATTTATATATTCATACATTGTTTTATCAGTTTGTTCTTTCCTTTTATCTATTTATTTGTCTAATTTTTCTATTTATTTTATCTTTTTAAATTAATCTTTTTATTTATACGTTCATGTGTCTGTTTTTATTCATTTATTACGTTTATTTATTTTTCTTATTTTTGTATTACTTTGTTATTTGCTCTATTTTTACTTTTTTAATTTTTAATTTGCACATTTGATTGTTTATACGTTGTCATATACATATTTTGTGAAATATTTCAATATTTATTTAACTTTTATTTATGTAAGTTTTGTTTATTTAAGTGTATTATTTAATTATTTATTTATACATTGTTTTATCGGTTTGTTTTTTCCTTTTTATCTGTTTGTCTAATTATCTGTTTTTTTCTTGTTTTAATCTATTTAGACATAATTTTTCTGTGTATGTTGTGCTTTATGTTCATTTTTTTCATTTTATCTATTTATGTGTTTTTACATTTATTTGCTTTAATTTTTTTTTTTTTTTTTTACTTATCTGTTATCTATGTTTACATATTTGTGCATTTATTTATGCATTGCTCTATTATTTTTTGCATTATCTGTATTTTTGCATTATTTTTTTTTAATCAATTTTTATTTTTTAATCAATTTTTATGTATGTTTTTATTAATCCATTACTACAAATAGCAAATGATCCCTTTAAGTCATGTTGGGATGATATTTATGAGACGAGCACATATGAGCGCCATCAGTGTTGTAATTATTTGGGGGCGTAAGCATTAAAAAATCCTGCTGAAAGATAATTGGTATTGATCATAACCGACACGTTCCTCTTAAAAAATCCACCTTGCTGAAAGTTATTGTGTAATTTGCATGCTGGGATGATGTAGTTTCTCATCTCCGTGTTATGACTATCAGTGTAAAGCATATGCTGTTTTATGGATCTCACTTCATCTCTTGTCTGTCTCCAGTGGCGCGAAGAGCAGAAACTATCTGTCGGTGGATCAGATGACAGAATTCATCAACAACAAGCAGCGGGACCCGCGTCTCAACGAGATCCTGTATCCGCCGCTCAAAACCGACCAAACCCAGCTGCTCATGGAGAAGTTTGAGCCCAGCCCAGCCATGATTCAGAAAGGTCTGTCATTATTCATTACTCATCCGCTCTCATGACGCTCCAAACACGCGTGCTGTCATGTTGTTCTGTGGAGCACAAGAGAAGCTCTTTTGCATATATTTATAGTAGGGCTGAAAGATTTTTTTTTTCTCTGCGAATGCGAATGCGAATTGTTTGTATATTCATTTATTTGTTTGTCTGTTTATTAATTATTTAACTGAGTAATTAATTCAGAGATCCAAGTTTGCATGTACGGCAAAATTTTGCCCCCAAAAACGTATTAGGATTGTGTATAAATTACAGGACTGCCACTAATAATAAAATTATCAGTAATAATAATAATAATTAATAATTAGTAAACAAAATGAAATATATTACTTGTTATAATGCTTTAAAAAAAAGATTATTAAATTTATAAAATTTATCAAATTAAATTTACAAGTATTTAATATATAATCATCATTGACATTATTCATAATTTTATGTCATAATTATGTAATACTTAAAGGGGTTTTTTTGGTCCAAATCATATTGGGATTATGTATCAGTATGACTATAAAATAACAATACTATTATAATATAATATAATATAATAAAAAATGTTTCACAAAAATAGCATTATAGGAAAAAATTATTAAATTAGCAAATATAAAAGTATTATTATTATTACTATTATTACTAACCAAACAAGAAATATATTATTATTATTGTTATAATGCTATTTCACAAAAGTAGCATTATAGGGAAAAAATAAATTATTAAATTATTGAATATAAGATTATTATTATTATTATTATTATTGTTATTATTATTAACCAAATAAGGGATATATTATTATTGTTATAATCCTATTTCACAAAAATTATTATTATTATTATTATTATTATTATTATTATTTTCACCAAAGTAGCATTATAGAAAAAAAGAAATAATTAAATTATTGAATATAAGATTTGTATTATGATTATTATTATCATTACTAAAATTATTATTATTATTATTATTATTATTATTATTATTATTATTAACCAAATAAGCGATATATTATTATTGTTATAATCCTATTTCACAAAAATAGCATTATAGGAAAATTATTAATTTAAAGATATTATTAATGCTATTATTATTATTATTATTATTATTATTATTATTATTATTATTATTATTATTATTATTATTAACCAAATAAGAAATATATTATTATTGTTATAATGCTGTTTCACAAAAATAGCATTATAGAAAAAAAAATTATTTATAAAATTATTGAATATAAAATTATTATTATTATTATTATTATTATTATTATTGTTAACCAAATAGTGAATATATTATTATTGTTGTAATGCCATTTTACAATTTAAAAAAATCAAGTGTTCAGTAAATTAAAAAAAATAAAAAAATAAATAATAATAATAATAATAATAATAATAATAATAATAATAATAATATATCAGTAACATTTCAGTACTTATATTACTTCCAGTACTTATATATTTCCGAGCATTAACACATTCAGACGTTTATTTTGGTGAAAAAATGACAGCTTTATTATTCCTTCTCATTACAAGTCTGTGATATTGATTTTATTTAATTTAATAATTCAGCTCTGGCTCATAGTGACTAAAATAACACTTTAACTGTATTTCAAATGACTTATTCACAGTATTGCAAATCCTCCAGTCACGTGATGCTTTGTGTGCAAAACAGACCCGAATTTAGCCATAATTCACTGAAAATCTTCCCCTTCACTGCAGCTGTCAAATCCAGTTTATCAGCTCCATTTGCTTGTGTTCCTCCATCGATTGCTGATAGACAGCTCTGTGTAATTGTTAATTGCTGCTAATTACGTAGGAGGGTTTCACCTCGCGTTCCCATGAGGTGTCGCATTTACATAAGAGCAGAAGACGTCAGGCCTTTCTAATCGAGCGCCGTCTGTTCACGTCGTCGCGCTAATGCAAATCTAATCCCTCATTAGTTTTCCCAGCCAACTTGTTGATTGACAGCCGCATTAAAACACTGATGGATTCCTGTTTCGATCTTCTCCGTCGCATCAAATGACAAACACCTCGGGATTTAACCGAGATCCCGTTATACATCCCATCGGTTTTAAATGCCTAGTTGCCATGGATACGCTCATATCAGATGCCGTTTGAAAATATTCAACTTTACCGAAACATCAGTCACGTTTGGGAATTTTAGTTATAAAATTTTAATAATTAGGCCTGAAACATTGTTGGAACGGCTAAATATACACATGCATGTTTTTGTCAGATATTCTCAGTCATTTAATCTCGTTTGCATCTTTCTCCGGAGGTTTGCTGTCTGTCAGCGAATCGGCACACGTGCTCATGAATATTAATTAGATTGTGACTTTTGCCCTAGATGATTTGCTGAAAAGCAGATGTTGGAGCAAATACTGGGAAAACAAAATAGTAATAGTTAATATACTTATACTAATTCATATAAATAGTTTAATCAGATGGCTATTGTACCCATTATTTTTGTTCAGTATTTATTTTTGTGTATTATAGGCTAAATTTTAAATCTCTCATTTATAAGCACTAATTAAAAATGTATTGATGTATTATTAGTATATATATTTATTTAATGCTAAACTAAAACATATAAATATAAATTTTATAATCCAGTTAAAAACAGATTATTATGGATTTTTGTGTTTTATGAATTAAATTAATTTTATTATTAAACATTTAAAATCTAATTTTAAACATTATTTAGCCAAAACCATTTTTATTGCTTGAAATAAAATTAATTATAACAAACTTAAACGTATTTTATGTCAACTTGTTTTCCTGATATACTAAAAAACTAAAACTAAAACTGAAGTGAAAATTAATAAAAACAACAAAAACTAATAAAAATGGCAAAGAAACCAGAAAATATAAAAATATAAAAACAACAAATACTAATGAAAATGGCAAAGAAATTGAAATAAAAATTAATAAAAACAACAAAAACTAATGAAAATGGCAAAGAAACCAGAGAATATAAAAAATATAAAACATCAAAAACTAAAAAAAAAATCGCAAAGAAAGTGAAATAAAAATTAATAAAAACAACAAAAACTAATAAAAATGGCAAAGAAATTGAAATAAAAATGAATAAAAACAACAAAAACTAATGAAAATGGCAAAGAAACCAGAGAATATAAAAATATAAAAACAACAAATACTAATAAAAATGGCAAAGAAAGTGAAATAAAAATTAATAAAAATGGCAAAGAAACCAGAAAATATAAAAAAATATAAAAACAACAAAAACTAATAAAAATGGCAAAAAAAATTGAAATAAAATTAATAAAAACAACAAAAAAAAAATATTAAAAATGGCAAAGACACACAACAAAATTACTAAAACGTTAACTAAAATTAAAATTAAACCAGAAAATATAAAAATAAAATATTAACAAAACAATGAAAGTATCTCAGTGATACTAAAAAAAAAAATCACTGATATATTAATAGTATATTAATTAGTAAAATTATACAAATTACACAAATATAATAATATGCTAATTCATTCTAAACTGAACAGTATATATATAAATAATTTAATACAATTAAAAATTAATTATTTTACCCAACAATTTTGTCCAGGATGTTTTTTTTATGATTTCAAATAAAATATTATTAGTATATATTTATTTTAGTGTAGTATTTATATTAGCATACATATACATCTTAGTATATATTTGCTATATTCATATATTAATTAATTCTAGACTGAAATGTATTAATTAATTTCATATGCTAATTAATAAAAATATTGTTAGGATTTATTTATTTATTTTAGTATGTTTAAATACATTTTAGTATATAAGCATTAGTATATTAATATACTAATATTAATATTGTAAAAAAAAATATATGTATTTTTCTACATTGCAAATCTCACTTATAAGGATCTATTTCAGTTAGGACGTCACCTTAGAAGGCAGCTGCCTATGTAGGAGGCAGACTTGTTTTTGGAACAGAGCCTTGAGTTTTCTTATTCTGCGGAAAGAAAACAAAAACCTCTGCACGGTTTCATTACCATAGCAACGATAACTCTGGAGATGCGGTCCGGCGCTGCAGTGGAGCCGGTTTATTTATATCTCTCCGAGCACAAGGCTCCACGGGCGAACTGGAGATCAGGTCACTGGATGATAATGCGCGGGCGGCCGTTAGCGTGACAGGTGATTGATTAGGCACATTGAGTCCGGAGGGGCCAGCGATGGCGATAGATGAGGATGATCATCGGCCTCTTTAGCTGCCGGTTCTAGCATGACACCTTGCTGTCACGCAGATTAGAGACTCTATTTTCTCAGTGCCACATCTCAGAGACAGGCAGAGGACAGTCCAACGCCCACACCAGACACGCCGCACGCTCGTATTTGCATAGTATTGATCGTGGATCTGGAGGAACAATCGGGTTGTAAACGCGGGAATGGTCTGCGTTGGCAGGATTACATTGTGTCCGAGCGACATTCATTGTGTAATAGTCAATAAACGCTGGAGACGAGGTGCTTATTTTTGTGTTTGGAGCGGCTTTTCTTTAACCCTGTACAGCCTGATCACATTTTTTGAAATGGAACTAAAAAATCTTAGAAAAACGTGCATATATGTATTTTGTTGTGCATCATATTTGATCCATCAGGCGTTAATGGCTCGTATAGTCTAATACAGTGAGAATATGGAAGAAATATGGAGCTCAGTTTTGTTTAGAGACTCAAACTGAGCAAAAATATGCAGTTTGGTGCAGATGCTGATGATTATATGGACAAAAAGTGATGAAATTCTAATGCCTGTAATGTAAATCAATGAGATCTTTATAACAGTATAGCAGATATTGACATAAAATGATGTAAATATCAGTGGTGACTCAATATCTCCAATAATATGTCTTAGTAAGATGAGATTGAAATGATCCAAGCATATAATGCAATGCAATCCAATGATGATTAAGAGAAAAACAAATAAAAAAATAAATATAATATATAGTATATATATATATATATATATATATATAATAAAAAGAAATGGAAATAAAAATTAATAAATAAATTAATTAAAAAATATATATAAATATCTAAATAAATAAAACAATAATAAAATAGAAATAAATAAAGAAGATTTGCTGAATTGAAGTCAGGGTTATTATTAAAAACTAAAACTAAAATCATTATAACTAAAACTAAAATCATGAAGTCATTAATTGAAATTAATTGAAACTAAAACTTATTAAAAAATTTCAATTAATGACTTTATGATTTTAGTGTTAGTTAGCAATAATAACCCTGACTTCAATTCAGTAAATCTTATTTATTTATTTTTGTTTTATTTTATTATTATTGTTTTATTTATATTTATATTTATATTTATATTTATATTTATATTTATATTTATTTATATTTATATTTATAGATATTTATTTATTTATTTTTAGTTCATTGTCAATATTTTGAACCAGATTTTATTTTTATATTTTCTGTTTTCATTTTGTTTAAGTTTTAGTAATAGTGTTTTGTAATTTTTTTAGTACTTTAAATGTGTCCATATTGTTTTTAATAAGCTTTAGCTTTAGTTTAGTATACTAATCAAATACTTTATTTAAATGAATGAATTTATGATTTTAGTTTTAGTTAGCAAAAATAATCCTGACTTCAGTTTGGCAAATCTTATTTTTAAAAATTACTAAAATTAAAATAAAAACAGAAAATATAAAAATAAAATAAAAATCAAAATAAATTTTAACTAAATGCAGTAAAACTTAATAAAAACAATGTCGAAAATTGAATAAATATATAAAAATAAAAACTAAAAATGACAAAAACACAACAATGTTATTAAAACTTTATCTAAAATTAAAATAAAAACTGAAAAAAAATAAATAAAAAAAACACCTAATTCAAAATATTAACTAAATGAACTAAAACCACTATAGACAATAAAAATAAAACAAAGAAAATAACAAAAACACAACACAACGAAATGAATACAGAAACTATGAAAAATTAAACCTAATTCAAATGAACTAAAATGTATTAAAAATGCTGTAGACATACTTAAAAAAGTGACGAAATCATATAACGAAATTACTGAACGTAAATTCATTCATTTCTTATAATTAATGAAAATATTATTAGTATACATTTATTGTAGTATATTTAATATGAAAAATATAGATAGAAATAGTTTAATCCAATTAAAAAAATGTCACTCAACAT
Source organism: Labeo calbasu (assembly GCA_019740295.1). Classification (NCBI taxonomy): domain Eukaryota; kingdom Metazoa; phylum Chordata; class Actinopteri; order Cypriniformes; family Cyprinidae; genus Labeo; species Labeo calbasu. Next base: position 8,387 of record JAHKKF010498815.1, on the reverse strand, counting down.
TTTTGTGCAGTATGCATTTTTATACATTATAAAAAAAAAATAAAGAAATATAAATAAAGATTTACTGAACTGAAGTCAGGAAGATTATTGCTAACTAAAACTAAAATTCTAAATGTATTAATTGAAATAAAGTATACATAAACTAAACTAAAGCTTATTAAAAACAATATAGACATGTTTAATTTGTTTAAAAAACACAGTTGTTAAAACTTTAATATGAAAATGAAAACAGAAACTATGAAAAAAAATTAAATCTAATCCCAAATGTTAACTAAAATGATGAAGTATACGAATGACAAAATCACATCTTTGAAACTTTAAAATGAAAATGAAAATAAGAAATATAAAAATTTAAAGTACAAAAATATATATATATTATCGTAGATACTAAAATAACATATTTAGTAGTCCAGTAAATGTTCGTCTTGAAATATTATTCTTACATTTACTGTATACAAATCTGTAAAGATTTGACAGCAAAAAGACACGTGAAATTACACTAAAAGAGTTTTTACTTGATATAAAAAAGTCTAAACTATCGATCAGACGACAGAAGGCATGGAGTAGATTGTGTGAAACTGGCTTTTCAGCAAAGTATTGATCATGTTGATCATTTAAATCATTAAAAAATTGCATATCAAATATAATAATGTAGCTTTATAGGGTTGAAGCTGTTTATATTTTAAGTCAGTTACATAAAACGGTTGATTTCTTAGTCAAACTACTTCAAAACCAGCACAAAACTCTGTGAAATCTTAAAAATAGGCCTGTTAGAAACATCTAAAGTGAAAACCACCTTAAGAGGCAGGGCGGTGACAGCAGATGCAATCTTGTTCCCGTTCTTTCGTTCTCCATTAAACTCGACAGGACAATTGGTGAATTTCAGCAGTGCGTGGTAATTGTAGTCTTTAAAAGCCATTTGACTCCTCTTTCGCGACAGCAAGGTGGTTGGTGTTATTTCGGTGTGTGCAAATCAAAGGCTGTTTGCTCTGGAGCGACAGAAACGTCTGCGATCCTCGCTGCATTTGCTCTGTCCTACCAGAAAAAGGGCCACGGTTAATTACCTCCGGAGCTCTGCGAAGAACGGCTTTAATTAATGTAAACTGCTGGTGAGAAGGAGTCGCGGGGGACGCTCGTCCCGAGTGTCTTCCCTTCAGCCGCGAGTGCTGTTTAGGGAGCGCTGATCTCCAGCTCCAGCTTAATTTGAAGTCTGTTTGCAATCGCGGTGCTAATTTACTCGACGAGACGACTTGTTACTTTAGGTGCCAAAGAGAGGAAGAGAGTGATAATATTCTGAGGAGAAACAACAAGTGTTCATCTGTCATGAATGTAGAACAACCAGCACGACTGTTGAAAGAAATGAATGCTTTTATTTAGCAAGGACAAATTAAATTGGGCAAAAGTGACACTAAAGACATTTATAATGTGACTGAAATAAATGCTGTTCTTTTGAACTTTCTATTCATCAGAGAATGCTGAAAAATAAAATGCATTTCCACAAAAATGAGCAGAGATGAACTTAATCTGATAATAATCAGAAATCATATTAGAATGATTTCTGAAGGATCATGTGACACTGAAGTAGGGCTGTTACTAACGATTATTTTGGTAATCGAGTAATCTGTTAATTATTCTGACAATTATTTGAGTAATCAAATAATTAAGTTGGCTTGAGAAAGCCAACTTACTGAAATCCGACTTAAACTTATAGTTATGTTGGCTTGGCAAAGCCAACATATTGTTATTGTTATTTTTCTGAGACCAAAATTTCCAACTCTAACTCGTCCCAGGGCTTTAATGCGCCAAGCCGGCAGAGACATGGGCCCTGATGTCGAGAAGTGTGCTATATCTTTTCAGACTGATCAGATGTACAGTTTTCCTATAATTAATTATTAAAAATCAAAAATGTCCCATAGACTTGCATTGGCTGAGAAAAAATTTCCCCTTCCAGAGGAGCAATTTCAAGCCAGCTCGAAAGAAATCAATTAAAAATACAAATAAATACATAAATATCATTCATACTGACAAGCTACACCAACATATCGAATCATTATCAGGGCCAGGACTCATGAATGATGACTGTCTGACCAGAGAACAGTGTAAAAGATCATAAATCTGTGATCGCTTTGATCAGTAAGTGAACTCTGTATGTGCTCACTAATCTACAGCATTTGCACGTCTTTTCAAGCATTTTACATAAAAATATTCCAGCGGTTGTATACAATCCACCGCTTAGAACACATTAAGAGCTAAATTCAAAGCTAAATTTCATGTAAAACTGAAAGCGTTGTGTCCACTTTTTCCGATTGCGCAATCACTGCAGCATCCTCATTAAACATCTTTATTTGCACGTGTTAAAGCCTTGTACATAAAAACACTCCAGCGATAGAACACAATAATAGTAGAAGAACATATTAAAGAGGTTAAAATGAGTGTTTATGAGTGCCTGTGACATTTTTTTTTTGTGTTAAACTGCAGAGCAACACGTCACCGCTCTCCGTCCGTGCTCACTAATCTACATCATTTGCAACTGTTTTAAAGGCTTTTTAATAAAAACACTCCAGCGATAGAATACAATAATAGTAGAAGAACATATTAAAGAGTTAAAATGACTGCTTTTGAGATATTCTGTGTTTAAATGCCCAGCAGCGCGTTGTGGCTCGGACGATCGCAGTCATAACTGAATGTATGTTCAAGTGAAGAAGGGGCACTATATTAGTAATCTATTTTCATATTGTGCATATAATAGTACTCACATAAGGACTCATAATTTACTTGAAAAGAGACATGTCCATAGAATTGCTAGATCATCTACAGAAGCCATTATGCTTGGACGCCGATGATCGCCTTGAGTTAAACCGCATTGTTTCAGTTACCTTCTGTGTCGTTGCCCACAGCGCTTCAGTGACAAGACTTTAAAATAGCAAACAGGGAAAACAATAAAAGACATGACTTATTTTGCATCCAGCTAGCCAACTCTGTTGAAGCTGTTGTCATAGCCTAGTAAGCGGGACAACTCAAGAATGCCGGACACACAAGTACTCTGGCTCTTTTGCCCCAAGGGGCCGAGGTTGGCTTTGCCAAGCCAACATCGAAGTTAGTTCACTAACTGTAGCTTCTAGTTATTATTATTCTGAGACTAAAATGATCAACTCTATCTCCTCCTAGAGCTTTAGCGCTACAAACTCCAAACTCAGCCCAGCTCTTCAGACTGGTCTGACTTGAGTTCCTATATCTTTTCTAACTGATCGGACTTACGGTTTTCCTAAAAATGATGATTAAAATGGGGGAAAATCCCATAGACTTACATTGATGGAATGTTCAAATAAGCCAAGACTATTTAAACTTCCCTTCTATGTACTATTTCTAATCCATTCAAACTCATTTAATCTATCTATCTATCTATCTATCTATCTATCTATCTATCTATCTATCTATCTATCTATCTATCTATCATTAGCCAAACCTAGCAACTATAATTGCACAAAATGTATAGTTTTACTATTTTACTAGCTTAAATTGTTGTGTTGCAAATGTACAAGTGTTCAATAATTCAATGTTGTATTTGAAAATAGGGTTATTTATATTTTAATACTATCTAAACATTTTTTTTGCTGAGATTTGATGCAATGCCACAATTTTGCACCGTGATTACGTAATGACGGCATCGCGCAATGACATCATAACGTCACAACTTTTAGCAACAAATCCTCCTTCCTTTAGCAACTTCCCCAGAAAATTAGTTGGCAACACTGGCAAGGAGATCTGTAAAATGATCCAAGTGTCATCAGGGGTTCAACCGTAATTTTTCGAAGCTGCGAGAATACTTTTTGTACGCAAAGAAAACATAAATAACGACTTTATTCAACAATTCTTCACCCTAGCGCCATTTTGGAGCGTATTCTTTGAACGCATACGCAGATACGCTGTTTTCATTCATATCAAAGTGTAACCGACGTAAACAGGGTATCCGCATGACGCAGCTGATATAGAACAGCGTACGTTGTTTGCGTTCAATGGATGCGCTCCAAAATGGTGCTTTTACAGGCTTAAAACAACATAGGAGTAAGTGATTAATGACAAAATTTTCACTTTGGAGTGGAGTAACCCATGAAATGATGAGATGTGATTTGTGTAACAGGTCAGATCTCCGTCGAAGGCTTCGCCAGATATCTGATCAGTGAGGAGAACAGCGTCATTCCTCCAGAAAAACTGGACCAGAGTGAAGACATGACCTTCCCTCTTTCTCAGTACTTCATCAACTCCTCCCATAACACCTACCTCACAGGTACCACAGCACTCACACACACATCTGTCTAAATGCAAATAGATTTCATTAAAGAGTGCAATTATAATAATGCATTTTATTTTTATAGGACCTTTCCAACATAAGGGCTTCACAGATCAAAGTTCAAATACTTTTATGAATAAATGAATTAATAAATAAACAATTATATATGTAGAGAGAGAGAGATTACTTAGTGTTAATTACAGAGTTATTTTAATATTATTGTATTATCTTAGTATTATATATATAATATATTTCCTGTTTTCATATTGATTAGCTAAAGTTGTGTCTTATTAATTTTTATTTATTTATTTATTTATATAAAGAAAGCTAGAGAAACTAATGAAATACATTTATAATATATATATATATATATATATATATATATATATATATATACACACACACACACACACACACACATTAAGATATGTATTTAAAAAATAAGTATTTTATGATTTAGGTTTAATTTTTATATTTTCTGTTTTCTTGTTATTTAGCTAAAGTTTTAGTAATTTTGTTAAATTGTGTTTTAGTCATTTTTTATGTTTATGTTGTTTTTATTTATTTTATTTCAGTTTTAGTCATTTTAATACAAGTTAATCTAAACGAAAAATATAAATTTTATGTTCACAACTAATAAAATACATTTATATATACATAGAGAGAGAGAGATTTATATTTTATATAGATTTATTGATATATATTAAGATAATTATTGAAAAAAGAATATTATTTGTTTAATTTTTTTAATGTTTACTTTTTCTATTCGTTTTCATTTCAGTTTTAGTCATAATAAAAAAGTAATTAAAAATAGTTTTTATTTATTTTTTAAAAAGTCTACTTTGTTTTTATTCAATTTTACTTCTACTAATTTTACTATATCAAGTTAATCTAAATAAAAATGTGAAGTTTTGCCTTCACAACTGAAATAAAATGCATTTTTCACTATGTACACATATGTAATTATATATAATTATATAAATTATATTAGAAAAATTAGCATCAAGTTGCAAAATCCCAAAGTAGACTGAATACATAAAGTTGAAATGATCTGCAAAACAAAGTTTGAATATAGTCTTGTATGTGAATCAGTTTGCATAAAATTACTAAGGAGAAGAAGAAGAATATGGTGTAGGAGGAATTTGTGTTACCTTACAAGCTCTATAATAATAACTCCACATCTGACAACGTTTTACATGCATTAGTGCATTTACATTTGTGTTCTTATCAAAGTCTACTTACGATAAAGTGCATTACAGCACATAAGAACCAATTATTGGGAGAGGGAGCTGAGAACACACCACAAAAACCAAGAAGAAATGAATTATGGATGCAGTTAAGGTCAATGTACTGCTAATGTACCAATCTAACACATAGTGCATAGCTGCTAAAGTACATACTTAACCGCTAAATGCTACAATTGGTGTTCTTAAAGGAACAGCACACACAAAAACTTTGTTTTCTTTATCTAAAGGTCATTCCATGCTGATATGTTGTTGTCATTGCTGTTGTTGTTGTTTTCATAATGCAAAGGAGACTTCTGTCAAGCTCAAAAAGGATAAAAAACATGACAGTATCATAATGCAATCCATACTATCGAAACTTGTTTCTCCCATTAAATAAAAATATAAAAGGTAATTGTAACTTTTTATCTTACAATTCTGACTTTTTAAATTGGAATTCTGTTTAAATCTTGCAGTTTTAACTAATTTTTTTCTTAGAGTTTAAATCTTGCAATTTTTACTTTATTCTCTAAATTATGAGTTTAAATCTCACTTTTTTTCTTTTTTTTTTCTTTTTTTTTACCTTTTATTAGAATTCTAGGTTTACATCGTACATTTTTTTCTCCAAATGCTGAGTTTAAATCTCACAATTTTTACCTTTGTTTCTCTAAATTCTTAGTTTGTGTCTTGGAATTTTTACTTTTTTTGTGAGTTTAAATTTAGAATTTTGAACTTTTTTCTTAGAATTCTGAGTTTAAATCTTGATTTTTTTTTTACTTTCCTGTAAATTCTGAGTTTAAATGTAGAATTTCTTTTCTAAATTTGGAGTTTAAATCTCGCAATTTAAATTTTTTCTCTAAATTCTGAGTTTAAATCTTGCATTTTTAAAATCTTTTTTCTGTGAATTCTAAGTTTAAATTTTTTTTAAATTTTTTGTAAATTCTGAGTTTCAATCTTGCAATATTTACTTTTTTCTATAAATTCTGATTTTACGTATCACAATTTTTACTTTTGTCTCTAAATTCTGAGTTTAAACCTTGCAATTTATTACTATTTTCCTAAATTCTGAGTTTACATCTTACAATTTTTTTTTTCTAAAATTTGAGCTTAAATCTCGCAATTGTTAATTTTTTTCTCTAAATTCCGAGTTTAAATCTCACCTTTTTTTTTAACTTTTATTAGAATTCTAGGTTTACATCTTACATTTTTTTTCTCTAAATGCTGATCCTAAATCTCACAATTTTTACCTTTTTTTCTCTAAATTCTTAGTTTGTGTCTTGGAATTTTTACTTTTTTGTGAGTTTAAATTTAGAATGTTTTACTTTTTTCTCAGAATTCTGAGTTTTAATCTAGAACTTTTTACATTTTTTTTTCCAAATTCCGAGTTTAAATCTTGCATTTGTAACTTTTTTTCCTTAGAATTCTGAGCCTAAAACTGGAATTTTTTCACTTTCCCGTAACTTCTGAGTTTAAATGTAGAATTTTTTTTCTTTTCTTTTTTTTTCTATGAGTTTAAATCTCACAATTTTTAACACTTTTTTTCTGTAAATTCTAAGTTTAAATCTCACATTTTTTACTTTTTGGTAAATTCTGAGTTTCAATCTTACAATATTTACCTTTTTCTCAGAATTCTAAGTTTAAATCTCAAAAATTGTACTTTTCCCTCTAAATTCTGAGTTTATTTTATTTTTTTGGAATAAAAAAGGTAATTATGACACAATTACGACTTTTCTTGTGCATTTCAGCCTTTTCTTCTCAGTATTGTGAGATAAAAAGTCACAATTATATTTTTACAATTTTTTTTTAGCATATTTTATTATATTTCTGAGTTTACATCTAAATGCAATTCAGTTTGTTTGTTTTTTGCCATGGCATTAAAAAAGTATCTGTGGCTGTTCATCTCCCTTTTTTTCTTGTTTATATCGCACAATTCAAACTTTTCTTCTCAGAATTATATATAATTTAAATGTGCAAGTCTGAGTTTATAAAGTCAGAACTGTGAAATAAAAGTCGCAATTACAGTTTTTTTCTCTTGTGGTGGAAACAAGCTTCCACATACACAAGACTCAAGTAAAGTATTTGTGTGAGTGCATATGAGGTTGTACATGCAGTCAGCGTTTTCAGTGTTTTTGTGTGTGTGTGTGTGTGTGTGTGTGTTGTCAGCGGGTCAGCTCGCGGGGAACTCCTCGGTTGAGATGTACCGGCAGACGCTGCTGTCTGGCTGTCGCTGTGTGGAGCTGGACTGCTGGAAGGGGCGGACGGCGGAGGAGGAACCCGTCATCACACACGGCTTCACCATGACCTCAGAAATCTCCTTCAAGGTGACCCGAGGCGCTCCACCACACTCACACGAGAGTTAGGTTACCATTCACTTCTCACGCAGCTTTTCATCAGTGCACGCAGTTAAGTAGTGCTTAACTTGGAGTTATTTTCTGCTTTTGGAGACGTCTCTTTAAAAAATAAATAGATGCACTGAGTCATTTTTTCACTGTCTGATACACAGTCTCATGCAAAATCAGTCCATAGAAGTAAATAGCCCTGTGAGTGCTAGTTTAATTTTATTGAAGCTAATTTATGTTTTGATTTAGTACATTTATTTTATTTTATTTTATTGTATATAAAATAAAAAAAAATGTTTATTTTGTTTTATTTTATTTTATTTTATTTTTAGATTCCAATAAGAGTTTAGTATATTTTGGTTCTTACCATATTTAAATCTATTCTGCAGAATTCTTAAAAAAAAACCTAAACCACCAACGATTTTATTTATTTTTTTATTTTATTATTATTATTTTTTCAGACTCAAGTAAGAGCTTAGTACATTTTTATTTTTTACTATATTTAAATATATTCTGCAGAATTCTTTAAAAAAA
>JAHKKF010498809.1:0-30903 GCA_019740295.1 Labeo calbasu | reverse complement strand
AAATGCTAATTGCTTTATAACTTAACTTAACTTATTCTCGCAATTCTGAGTTTACATCTCGCATTTTTATTTTCTTTTTTGCTACGAAATAAAAAAGGTAAATGCAAGACTTAAAATAAGTTTACATCTCACAATTAACTTTTTTTTTTTTTCTCAGAATTGTGAGTTTATATCTTGCAATTGTAAGTTAACATTCTGCAGTTATGGCTTTTTTCTCTAATTTTTGAGGGGTTTTTTGAGTAATTTTCTCTAATTATTTTCTCTAATTTACATCTTGCAGTTTTTCCCACAAATTAAAAAAAAGGTAATTGTCTTTTTCTTGCAATTTTGACCTTTTTTTCCCCTCGCAATTGCGTGTTTAAATGTTGCAATTGCAAATTAACATCCTGCAATTTACTTTTTTTTTTTTTTTTTGTGAATTTTCACAATTTTTTTTTTTATTTGGGTTTTTTATGACTGTGTGACTGTTTATCTCAAAATGACACTTTATCTCACAATTGATTTTTTTCCTCAGAATTGTGAGTTTATATCTTGCAATTGCAATTCTGCAACTGACTTTTTCTGTTGATTTTTGAGTTTTCTGCAACTTAAAAGTAATTGCGGATTTTTCTTGCAATTCATTTTTTTTTTCTTGCAATTGCAAGTTGACGTTCCAGAGATTTTATTCTCTGAATTCTGAGTTTACATTTAGCAATTGTTTTTTTGTTTCCGCCACGGAAACAATGTTTTTTTTTATAATCCGCTAAACTTCTCCTTTTGTGTTCCATAAATAAATGCTGTGTGAATTTGAAGTGGCATGAGTTAATGATGACACAATTTTATTTTTTAGAATGAGCTGTCGCTTTAAGATGGTCACATGTCTCTCATCTCGCAGATGCATTTCATATGATCTGTTCACATTATTGCTGGTCAAAAGACATTTCAGAATACTGCCCTACAGAGACAAACATAGTAACTACACATTTTAGATTGTGTTAAAATTGAGCTACTAAAACCGAGTCTTAAATATTATGATCTGTACTGTGACAGATGTGTTTAATGTGCTCAGATTATGAAAAGCTGGAGTGTAACAGTTCGATCAAGAAACTCTTATTTGTTTCTCAATTTAAGCACTGGTGTAGATACAATGTTTCGGCTTTGTAGGGCAGAAAAGTTTTCAGTATGCGTCCATTTGACTGAAAATGAAAGTCTATGGAGGTAATGGATGATTTGTGATTCTTACGCTATGCTATTTTGTAGAAGTGTGTGTGTATATATAAATATGTTTCGGAAGCGCATCCCAAATGAGCCACTGTAGATTCCAAACCCCTGCAAAGTCAAACTGAGGAATGTTATTTAAAGTGCCATTGAGCCAGTTTATCTGTTTTATCACATCAAGTCTCTTGTTATTTACCCCAGTTTTAAAGGGATGTCCAAAGCTGGGTGGCTTTTTTCATATATATAATTATTTTTTTTTTTTTGTCACTCCCTACCATGTGTCAGAAATAATGTTAAACCATCACTGCAGAAAACGTTAAGTTGTCAGTTTGGCGGTTGGCTTGATTCCTGGAAGCGAGCATTTTCTAAAGCATATTGCAGACTATATAGACTAAACCTGTTTTCTGGTTTTAATGAACATTTAGAGGCTAGACAATCAATTCAATACATTTTTTTTTTAAATTAATATTCATATATTTTGTTTTATTTTGGAAAGATTTGAGATTCACCTTAATGTTGGCTGTTGACTAACGAATTTCACTAAAGTGTTTGTATCATCAACGGCACTTAATTTAGTCATTGCAGACTTTTTTTTTTTTTTTTTTCGCCATTCTGTCAGGAACACACTTCATTATGTTTGCCAGAGTTGTCATGCCATACTATATGTTTGCACTAATGTCATTTATAGCGAATAATATTTTGTCTTGTTGGGCAACAAATGCTTAAAGAGCAGATGAAGTATAGCTCATTATAAATGTGTACATATATGGCAAATATATTCCTTTGTATATTCTTTTATCATGTTTTTGATATGCCGCACAGTGTTAAAGCAGCAATGAACATCATGAAGTGTCCTGAGGATCGTGTGAACGCTCTCAAAAGTGGGATTGATCCTGAGGACGCGGATTTGTTTTGTGTTTTTGCTGTTTTTTTTAAAAGATGCATTTCAGAAAGGCAGATTTGTGTGCATGAATACATCTAATGTATGAGCAAACACAAATGTCATTCGAAACGTTCTGTATCAAGTAGTTTTTGCACATTTTTCTGGAAAGAAAATAAAATGGAAATGTAGCTAGAATTAATGTTGTGGGGATTCATTTTTAATTAGGGGTTCTATTGTAATTGTTGGAATTGCCAAGAATCAGCAATCTCCACGTAAAACTGACCGTGCAGACCAAACCTAAGTCGTAGAGACTTGAGACTTCAAACTTGGAGGGATGGTAATACTCACATCAGTGACAACGTCACCAAGGCTTGCCCCAATCAGCCTGACGGGGGTGCTACTGCGATTAAAAAGTGCGAAATCATAACTCCTAAACCGTCAGTCACAAGTGTCTTATCTCATTGGAATGCTTGGCTCACGCCAGACAAAACACGGGCCTCAGTTCGATCACAAGCCTGGTGGAATTTTCAGGTATTTTTTGAAAAACCTACTTTTGCGAACTAGTCCTAGGTCTTTTGCCCGACTAGAACCAAACCAGTGCAGAAAGATTCTCTAGAGAGCAAATATTAATAATTATCAGGAAAAAAAAGTTAGACTTTCATCTCGCTGTCGCAAAGGGACGACCAAATGTTCGAAAGGGTCAGGGCCACTTTTAGTAAAATAACTCTTTAACAGAATGAGATATCTCCGCCAAGCTCACAACACTTATGTAAGAGCACAATCTGCGGTCGCGACAAAAAATTAGGAGCTTGGTCACTTGGTGGCGCTATAAGATGGAAAAAACAAAAATGGCTATACCTACGCAACCATTTGTCCTATCAACATGAAAACCATTGTGCACGGGCTTGGTCAAAAGTGCCTCAAGTGTCTATCCACCTTATTTTTTCAATCTGGAAGTAAGCTGTTTTCTGGTAATGTGTTAGACGTCTGGTTCATAAGCCACCATAGGGAAATAATGAGAAGAATATCAAAGTGCAGTAAACAGTAAAACAGTTTGCACTACAAACCAGTGTGTGTTTGTAATTAAGATAATACATTAAAATAATATGGTAAAACACATCAGTTTGCAATATCAAGCAGCAAAACAAGCTTTTTGTGCAGCTAAAAATAGCTGGAAGTGAATGAGACTGGAAGCCAGACACAAAAATTTTACAAATGGCTGCACCCACTCTTATGGGAAAAATAAGGTGGATAGCGAGTGGCGAACGTCGGCCCTGGAGAGCCTCAGCCCTGCAGAGTTTTATCGCATTTATAAATGTGTGAACGACTGTACATTTGCATGGTTTTTTGCACATACACCCAATTTTGTGATATGATAGAACTCCTTGTTGTGGACAACTTTGCCTCTAGACACCCTACTGTCAATCAAACCGTTTGTTAAATGATTGAGATGTAAAAAAAAAAAAAAACTACTTTTGCAAACTAGTCCTAGGCTGGAAAAAAAACACTGCAGTGCAATTTTCTGTACTTATTAGGTCGCTCTAGGTTCTGTCAATCAGAAACATGACTTTTCATATCACTGCTATGCTGATGACACTCAACTCTACCTCTCGTTCCATCCTTTCTGGATTTCTGGATGAAGAACCATCACCTTCAACAGCTTTAAGTTTTAGCAAACTTAAAGGGGTCATCGGATGCAAACTTCACTTTTACGTGTTGTTTGAACATTAATGTGTGTTGGCAGTGTATGTACAAATCTACCCTATAATGACAAAAATCCATGCAGTTGTTTTTAGTTAATCTGTAAAAATAATATCCCCGTTTTCAAATCGAGCCATTCTCAGATGCCTCACACCGCCGACAGAGGCCGCTCCTACAATAGTTGATTGACATGAGCGTTTTACCTCAGATCAGCTGTAACAGTCCGACCTCCATTGTTTCGATGCTGGAGCAGGGATGTAAATTAGACAAGAATATCTCCGATTGAGATGTTGTGTTGCTGGATGTAATAATGAACATAGTGGTCGTCATTTACTTCTGAGCCGCTGAAGATGCAGTTGATTACATTTGGTTGTGAAGGGAATGCGCCTCCCGATCTACATAAATGCGTCCGTGTTCGCGCAAATCATTTGTGATCCAGCTTCACCTACAGCAGAAGTGAGTATAAGGTTTTTTTTTTTATGAATTTCTGCAATCACCTTTCCTAATAACATGCTAGTTAGCAAGTTCCGGGCTAAACGTGCTAAATGCGGCTAAAGTAAACAATCTCTCACAGCAGCAGAGAAAAGAGAGGGGCGGGGCGAGCAGAGCTCCTTTATTTGTTTTAAAGGAACAATCCCTCAGAATGGGATGATTTTTGCAGAGCTGATTTTGACAAGGTAAAAAGGGTGCTGTTTTACACAACCATTGAGAATTTTTAACCAAAGTATATTTTAGACTTTTCATTAAAACCCTAAAGAATCATTTCAACTTGTGGAAAATGGGCATCCAGTGACCCCTTTAACGCTTCACAATTTCTCCATCCAGTTAGACGCATCAACCATAACGCCTTCAAGGGCAGCCAGGAAACTTGGAGTTGTAATTGATGATCGGTTGAATTTCACAGACCGCATTGCTAAAATGGCCCACTCCTGCAGATTTTCCTTATACAATATTAGGAAGATCAGGCCCTTTCTATTGAAACATGCTCCTTCAAGCTCTTGTTTTGTCCAGACTGGACTATTGCAATGCTCTCTTGGCAGGTCTTCCAGCCAGTTCTATTAAACCTCTGCAGCTAATCCAGAATGCAGCAGCAAGAGTTGCTTTTAACAAGCCGAAAAGAGCACAAGTCACACTTGAAGTCAGACTTGATTATCAATTTGCACTGGCTACCAATAGCCGCTTGCATAAAATTCAAGGCATTGATGTTTGCCTACAAAACAACCACTGGCTCTGCACCACTTTTCCTAAATTCACTACCGCAGACTTACGTGCCCTCTAGAAGCTTGCATTCAGTGCCATCACTAAGAGGTGCAAATTCACTGACTTTTACCTTAACTGTTCCCTGCTCGTGGAACGACCTGCCCAACTTGATCCAAGCAGCTGAGTCCATAGTTCGGTAACAGTAGTGGGTTTCTTAGCCGTAACTTTGTCACCAAGGAATTTCCAGAGATTTTCATTTGGGTTTAGATCAGGACTCTGGGTCATTTCATTATTTCAGTGTTCTTGGTTTCAAGGAACTGCTTTACCTGTTTTGCAGTGTGCGAGGGCATTGTCTTGTATGGAAATTGCAGGCTGTTTGGGAGATGCTTGCAGCGAAGGAACTGCATGTTGCTGAAGGAGTTTCTGATAAACATTTGCATTCACCCTGCCAAGTAGCTGTATAAGAGGCCCAACTGCTGCAGAAAACATCCCCCAGACCATGACACTTCCTCCTCCACCTTTTACTGACTTGGGGTTCACTCTTTCCTCAGTTTGGCACCTAACAAAACATTTCCCATAAAACCTAAATAAATTAATTCATCACTAAAGTGAACCTTGCACCAGTTCTCCTCTCCACACAACATGCTCCTCAGCAAACGTGAGCATAGCCTTTTAATTCTTTCTGCTGATGAGAGGCTTGATCACTGCAGAGTGCACTTTCAGTCCGACTTCACTTAAACATGCCGAGACAGAACTTTAAAGGAGAAGTCCACTTCCAGAACAAAAATTTACAGATAATGTACTCACCCCTTTGTCAAGATGTTCATGTCTTTCTTTCTTCAGCTTTAAAGAAATTGTTTTTTGAGTTAAACATTTCATGATTTTTCTCCATATAATGGACTGATATGGTGCCTCAATTTTGAACTTTCAAAATGCAGTTTAAATGCGACTTCATTCGATCCCAAATGCAGTTGTAAAAGATCCAGCCGAGGAAGAAGGGTGTTATCTAGCGAAACGATTGGTTATTTTTAATTTTAAAAAATACAATTTAAATACTTTTTAATCTCAAACGCTCATCTTGTCTTGCTCTCCCTGAACTCTGTGTATTCCACCTCAAGACAGTTAAGGTATGTCGAAAAACTCGTATTTTCTCCCTCAACTTCAAAAATCATTTCAAAATCATCCTACATCACTGCAGAAGTACCGACCCAGTCTTTACAAAGTGAACATGCAAAGAAGATCAAACACCCTCAACAAAAAGGTAAAACAGCGATATAGGATGATTTTGAAGTTGAGGGAGAACATGAGATGGGAGTTTTTCGACATACCCTAACTGTCATGAACCGGGAAAAAAAAGTTCAGGCAGAGTGAGACAAGACGAGCATTTGACATTAAAAAAGTATATAAATTGTATTATTTTTATGAAAATAACTGATCGTTTGCTAAATAAGACCCTTCTTCCTCAGCTGGGATTGTTTACAACCGCATTTGGGATCGTTTAAAGCTGCATTTAAACTGTATTTTGGAAGTTTAAAATCGGGCCACCATAACAGTCCATTATATGGAGAAAAATCCTGAAATGTTTTCCTCAAAAAACAATTTCTTTACGGCTGAAGAAAGAAAGACATGAACATCTTGGATGACAAGGGGTGAGTACATTATCTGTCAATTTTTTTTTTCTGGAACTGGACTTCTCCTTTAACCTGTTCAGCACTGAACAGGTGAGCAATTCCAGCTGCAGTGCTGAACCAATTCCTCAGTGAGAGTCTCTGCATGATCCTGTCTTCAGGATAACTTTAAATAGGACTAAAGGGTGACCTTGAAATTTAAGAAATCATAGACTGTTCTCTAACTTTAATCTCCACAATGCTTAGTCCTATTTTAAGTTATCCTATCAGGAGTATAAGGGCAGTTATTTAAAGATATTTCATAAATCAATTGTATTTTGAAGCACAGTATAAGATATTTAATCTAATATTTTAAAATATGTAAAGCACTAAACAAGATATTCGAAAATGAGCTCTGATCAAAATGAGAGAACACTTACAGATACCTCCAAGTTACTGGTGTTAATCTGGCACCTGGTGCTAATTTTCTTAATAATGTGACAAACCCTATTTAACTAGCAGCATTTCTCCAATTTTCACTCAGACTGCAAGACAGCAGGCTGCTCTAGGGTGGCTCTTTTAGCCATTGCAAGGGCAGCTGGTCGTTCCAAATCTCTAATGTAATTCTTGAATATTGCAGGTTTACAATGACACTGATACATTCAAGTCCCTCAAAAAGGCTGGTCATGCACAAGAAGACACAGCCCAATCTCACGGCAGTTCGTACATATTTTACGAGGTGGCTAATTCGTACAAATTCGTATGACCTCACACAGATTCATACGATTTCAGCTAAAACATACGTATGTTACAAGTTGCACAATACGTATGAATTTGTATGAATGCCCTACACCTAACCCCACCCCTAAACCTACCCACCACTGAAATCGTACAAATTTATACGAATTAGCTGTCCCGTAAAATACGTACAAATTGGTCATGAGATAACATTAGAAGACAGGATAATGCAGAGACTCTCAAAAGGGAATTGTTTCAACACTGCAGCTGGAATTGCTCGCCAATTCAGTGCTAAACAGGGCAAGGATCTGTCTCGGGATGTTTAAGAGAAGTCGGACTGAAAGTGCACTGTGCTGTGACCAAGCCTGTCATCAGCAGAAAGAATCAAAAGGCTAAGCTCAACTTTGCTGAGGAGCATGTTGTGTGGAGAGAGTAGAACTGGTCCAAAGTTCATTTTAGTGATGAGAGCAAGTTTTTGCATTTTGTGTGAGGGAAAAAAGGGTTCATTTCTGGCTTTACAAGGCAAGGTTTCCAAAGACCATGAGGATTGAACCATAGAAGACTGGTGTAAGGTCTTCTTATTATCTTCTCTGATGAGTCCAATTTTCAGCTTTGCCCAGCACCTGGTCATCTAATGGTTATACAGAGACCTGGATAGGCATACAAACACACTGTAAAATTTGGTGAAGGATCGATGATGATCTGGGGGTGCTTCAGCAAGGCTAAAATTGGGCACATTTGTCTTTGTGAAGAGCGCATGATTCCAGCCACGTACAAGGTTGTCCTGGAAGAAAACTTGATTCCTTCTGCTCTGACAATGTTTTCCAACTCTGAAGATTGGTTTTTCCAGCAGGACAATGCTCATGCCACACAGCCAGGCCAAGGTGTGGGATGGAGGACCACCAGATCAAGACCCCGTCATGGCCAGCCCAATCTCCAGACCTGAACCTCTTGAATGTGATCAAGAGGAAGATGAATGCTCACAAGCCATCAAACAAAGCCCAGCTACTTGATTTTTTTTTGTACCAGGAGTGGCATAATGTCACCCAACATCAATGTGAAAGACTGGTGTAGAGCATAAAAGTTGTGATTGAAAATCAGGGTTATTTCACCAAATATGTGAAACAAAACCAGTCATAATAAGGCGAACACGGGTATATTTGTAGCAATAGCCAAAAATACATTGTATGGGTCAAAATTATCAATTTTTCTTTTATGCAAAAAATCATTAGGCTATTAAGTAAAGATCATGTTCCATTAAGATATTTTGTAGATTTCCTACCGTAAATATGTCAAAACTTAATTTTTGATTAGTAATATGCATTCCTAAGAACTTGATTTGGACAACTTTAAAGGCGATTTTCTCAATATTTAATTTTTTTTGCACCCTCAGATTCCAGATCTTCAAATATTACTCCAAATAATGTCCTAACAAACCATACATCAGTGGAAAGCTTATTTATTCAGCTTTCAGATAATAAATAAATCTCAGTTTTAAAAAACTGACCACATTTTGTGGTCCAGAGTCACATATTGATTCTGAACTCTTCTTAAGTTAAAACAGTATTGCGTTTAAAAATAAATATGAACTTCTTTTTTTTTATTGCATTATTTGAGGTTGTTATTTTGACCAGTTGTCATTTTCTGCAAACAAATGCTCTAAATGACAATATGTTTATTTGGAATTTGGAAGAAACACTGTCAGTAGTTTATAGCGTAAAACAAAAATGTTAATTTTACTCAACTAGAGAAATTGATAGTTTTGCAGTGGTCACTTCATTTTTTTTCCAGAGCAGTATGTATGTGTGTATTTTATATTTATTGTCTTATTTTTACAAAATGTATAAATCCTAATTTATATTTCCTACAGCAGTTGTTAAAGACATGAGCATTATGAATCACAAACACATATCCAACATGCAACTATTTTTATTTCTTTCAGAAGGCTATCAGTAATTTAAATGTGACTAATAATGTAATGTCTTCAATTCAATTCAGAGTTGACTGATTTTCAGTGATTCAACTAGTTTGCTAGTGTAATTATAAGTTTGATCACACGATGGCGCTGCTGCACCATATGTTCGTAGAGGTACACGCGCGTTTAATGATGCGTCTCAAACCGAGAGCTAGAAATTAAATTTTTGATTAATGCTCTTTAACGAAGGAGGAAAATGATTTAATAAAGCTATATTAAAGTTGTTTTGGTAATAAATTCGATAAAGAGTACTATTAAACAACTGTAATATGTTCTTGGCAAAAAGGTAATATAAATATGTTTAAAAAATACAGAAATCTGCCAGGGCGGCATGGACATGAAATTTTAATTCTCTAAATAATCCATATTTTCCACTTGCGTTATAAGCACAGAGCGTTTTTCTTGTTTAAATAACCTACTGCTGTGACATTGGGTCTTTATTTCATCTCATACGTTAAAAAATACATTCTACAAAAAATACATTTTATTTGTATTATTTTATTAAAAGTTAATCTCCGCGAGAAACGTATGGTATTCGGGTTACCTGTTGAATTAACA
The DNA here is from genome assembly GCA_019740295.1 of Labeo calbasu. Taxonomy (NCBI): domain Eukaryota; kingdom Metazoa; phylum Chordata; class Actinopteri; order Cypriniformes; family Cyprinidae; genus Labeo; species Labeo calbasu. Next base: position 21,044 of record JAHKKF010498809.1, on the reverse strand, counting down.
TCATATTATTATTTGTAGTAGTAGTATTACGTAGTTAATGTTTATATTTATAATAATTATTTCAGTATGTACTAACGTCATAAGTAAATCTCTTTTCCAGATTTTTATTTTTTTATGTATTTACTTAATTATTTATTTTATTTTTACATTGTATGTAAGTCGTATGAGTGTGCAGCGTGGGAGAATGAGGGGACAAACTATTAATACACTGGCCCCAGGGGCCGGTGCACACGGCTGCATATCTGTCAGTCACAGCTATACAGCTTGGAAAAATAAAATGGTTAGAGTGAGAGATGCTTTGCGCCGTGTGCGTGTTTGTTTAAGCCGGAGAGGAGCGCGTTTGTTTCAGAATGGATTCCACATAATTCCCCTGCAGTTTATTCACCAACTATAACATATACTGTGATCTGTCGCATCAAGTATTCGTGTTTTCGTGGTATCCATGTCCTTATATTAAACAATCAAATGTTATGGGGCTCTCATACAATTTACATTTTTGGAATTTCGTTTTTTTCACATTCTGTCCAAGCTATAACCGTGCACCTACTTCATTGCTAAAGGAGAAAATGTATAGAAATCGAATTAAGATTTACAGGTTTTTACGAACATGTGCAAAATATATAAAATATTAAATAATATTGGTAGAATTCCAATTTATGTATTATTTGTGTTACCGACCATTTTATATCAGCTTCGTCTCCATGTGCGCTTGCAAAAAAAAAAAAAAAAAAATCTTTTATTTCTGTGCTGTAGTTTCAGAATTTTCCCCCCTGACATGGCCTATATAACAGCGCATAATATACAAATCCGTCTGTTTCATTTTTTAATAATAATAATAATAATAAATATAAGTTTATGACCAGAATTTAAAAAAAAACGAACTTAGAAGTCAGGTCTGGTTTATTTGAATTATTTGATTGAGATAAAGGAACTGTGGAAATTGTGGGAACTAAATTTTAGTCAATATAGGCTACCCATGGGCTGTCTATCTTCAAATTCGTCTGTCAAATTTCAAACATATAATTCCATGAAAGGTTTATCATACTTTACAGCGTAGAAGACACTTGAGGCGGCGTTCGGTTCCTCAGATCGTCACACAGACTGAACCCTCTGGAGAACCTCTGGACAACCTTTTGAAGGCGCCTCAGATAGACTATAATGAAATCCCTGAACTTCACTGTACATTTAAATTGCCTCAAAGTCTTTGAATTCTAATGAACCGCTAACCATCTTCCCGGCAAAAACCAAACCTTCCCGTTTGGGAATCAATTCCTAACATTCTTTTTAAGCTCTTCGTTAACCAAGTAAGTTTTGATTTGCCTCACAACCTACAGTGAACGTTTATGTGATGTTCCCTAATGGTTATGTTTAGGTTTCAGGTGCAGGATCTAATGGATTTCACGTTCTCCTGTCTCGAGGTTTTGCAGAGAATCTGAAGCACCTTAAATGCCCCCTCAGGTTGTTTTATTTTTAAATCTTTAGTAGATGCGCTTGCGAATACCAATGTGGATGCAACATTGCACAACACGACGACACGCAATCTGTCCTTATTAACGGCTTCCTCAAGTTCACATTAAGCTTTCATACGTGTGAACAAAACACAAGTGTTTTATTGTCACGCCGGCAATTACAGCGTCAAGAAGATAACTAGATGGATCAATACAGACCCATTTTGCGAGAGGTTTGCAGCGTCTAACTCCAATCAGCTTCTTGTGAATGCTCGAGTAATGCCATCTGACAAACTGATGGAGTGGGTGGAGGAGAGAGAGAGAGAGGATGGCAGCTCTGGTTGGGCGGATCTGACACTGGTTTTGCCTTCGGACCGCCTCTCAGGGTCCCTCCTTCAAGCCTCTGGGGCTGCTGCGCTCGTGTTTAGTTTCCCTCTCATAGTCAAAGGAAGGGTTGATTCCTTTGGGAAGAGACACAAATCACTTCAATTTGATCAAGAGGGCTAAGGATACAGCCTCCTCTTGATTTACCCACTTTTGAGGGCTTTTTTCTACCTGACAAAGAAAAATCGGAAAAAAGAAGACAAGAGGAGAAAAGTTGTTTAGGTCATGATGACATTTGATATGAGATCTGCTTGATCGCACCAGCTGCTCTCAGGAAACATTATCAGCACAGAAAAAAAATCTTGCTTTTTGTTTCCACTTTACACCGGGATCTGTCCTGGTTTCCAAACTCCTTCCCATCCGAGCGCTGAGCTGCCTCTCTCTCTTTCTCTCTCTCGCGTTCTCTCTCTCTTACGCACGGGAGGTGGGCACCTGAGAACACTACCAACGGGAAGAGAGTGTGAGAGATCCCGGTTTCATGTTTGGGATTCAGGAGAGCATCCAAAGGAGTGGGAGTATTTTGAAAGAGGAGCCCATCGGAGCCGGCATGAACGCAGTCCGAACATGGATGCAAGGCGCCGGGGTGCTGGATGCGAACACGGCCGCGCAGAGGTAAGAGACCCCCGGGGCTGCGACTTCAACCTCCCACGGAGCGTGGACCGATCGTGCTGCTGGCGTTTGTTTTGAGGAAACTCGATCCGGATTGTGGAGGATTAAGCCTTTGATTCGCTTTGCTTTTGTCGTTTAGTGAGCTTTGATGAGTTCCTTTGGATGCAAAGTTTGGATACTTTGCCAAAGCTCACCTTCTTTTGCATGCTGTCACATCTGGAGGTCGTAAGACCACTGGATTGAACTTGCTGGAGAAATAATAAAAATAATAATTGGCTAATATTAATAGTAGTAGTAATAATAATAGCCTAATAAATTAATTAATTAAGATTTCGCATATGCACATGTATAGGCATTTTTAATTCTCCAATCAGTGGAATAGCAATTAAACATCCAATTTATTTCAGTAACACATCTACGTCTAATATCTGAAGGATGTTTTTAACACGGGCCTTTCTGCGTGTCTTCCCCGCAGTGGAGTGGGACTGGCCCGGGCGCACTTCGAGAAACAGCCGCCCTCAAATCTTCGCAAATCCAACTTCTTCCACTTCGTTTTAGCCCTTTATGACCGGCAAGGACAACCGGTGGAAATTGAGAGAACCTCTTTTGTCGGATTTGTGGAAAAAGAGAAGGTGAGTTTCCTATACGAGCTTCAAAAACTGATTTTCAGCACCACGATGTCAGCGGAGCACTAAATACGATCGCATATGCTTTTATAGTTTTTATTTTTAAAAGTGGAGGAGATATTACATGACAAGTAAACTGCAAAAACATACACATTTGAAAAATGTTGAAAATAATTAATATGTGAACATACTGAAAAAAAATATGTGTGATCAGTAAAATAAAAATAAAAAAAATTGCAATATTAGCTGTAAAAAAATGAACATTAAATCGGATAGTTATTTAAACAGGATTCTTATTTAATATATCAATGCTAGATTAATTTAAAATTTAAGATTAAGGTTTAATATGCATTTCTCACATTTATAAATAAAAATAGCGAATGAGTGTGAATGTTGCATGCCTTCAAAACTCAATCACCTGTATTTTTTTCAACCGACTTAACAGAATTTGACCAATTTTGGCAGAACTAAATTTACATATTTATAAAATATATCTTACGCATTTATATGCATGTAGCCTACATAATAAAACAACATCATACAAGTAATAGCAGTAATGGCCTGTAACTTAAATAATGCTACTATAACTTACTATAAGTGATATGACATAATACAGCTAAGAATAAATCAATTTGACCTCAAACATTAACTACAATTTATGAAATAATTCCGTTTTGTTTATACACACGCTTTTTTAGCAAAAATGGTATTTGCGCTACATCTGATTTTATTGAACAGGCCCAAACGACATGATTTTGTAAGCGCAGTAACATGCCTCCCATTAGTATGTAGCGTATGATTTTGAGACCTGTTGTAATATTATTTTCATGCCCAGGAGACTACAGGAGAAAAGACAAACAATGGCATACATTACAGACTGCAACTTCTCTACAGCAACGGTAAGACATGCTCATATTTGCACACTTTCATCGATCGTGATTTGCAATTCCTTGCACTAAAATAGCAACAGTAGCAAGTGCTGTCATTAGAGATCTCAATTTGACGAAGACTGGCAGGGATTTAAATAAATGATTTAACCGTTTCTGTCTAAACAATTAGGCGCAATCAGCACGAACTAATTCTCATTTACTTTCTTCAAATCTTCACAATGAATCAGTTTGATTTTTAAGGCATTAATAATTCACTCAAGGTTTAAATCAATTAGAAACCTATTTCCAACCACGCGATATTAATTGTTAATGTGTTTTTCTTGGAGTGAGTGTGAATTGATCATGTTCATTAGTGTGTAATCTGACAGCCTGTCTATCATTTGTCATCTGGTCAGTTTCTAAATAAACCAGCTGTTAGTTCTGCCACATCTCAAGCATATTGTGCACAGTGCTTTTGGAAACGTTTCCATCATTAGTTTCCATCTATCTCTCCGTCACAATTTCTGAGTTGTGATTTTATTCATCACTATTTAAATTCAAAGCGGTTGGCAAGTCGTGACTTTGTCACCATTTGGATTTTAATTTAATTTAAGGCAGTAATTAAACTTAAGCATATTCATTGCATTATGTGTTTTCATGAAGAACTATTTAGGCATATAAATTAGAATCATTTGCTATATAATTTTATTAGAAGGTAGTAAATAAACTGTTAATTATGATATATAACATGGAGAGGTGTATTCATTGTTGAACTTATAATTATGCATTTTTCCATTTCAAAATATCTATAAAAAAATAATAGTTATTTAAGATATCTTCCTCTATAATTATAGTATGCAAAAATACTTTAGTGGCATTAAAAGAATATTGTTTTTATGTACAATGTGTGCACGTCTTACAATACAATTAATTGTGCACTATGCTTGGTGCAATTACAGTGCATTGCAATAGCCGATTTAGAGATAATGAATGTGAATGTGTTTGTGGAACATGTAATGAAAAGCACATGCTGATGTCAAGTTTCTGTGTGTTCCAGGCATCAGAACAGAGCAGGATTTTTATGTAAGACTAATTGACTCCATGACTAAACAGGTAAGGGTTCATCTCGTCCCGTACACCACCATCTGCGCATGTCACCAGAGGCTAATTCATACATGTTGGGGCATCAGGAAATGCTAAAGGTTGAACTGTTTGTGCTCCGTACAGATGAATCTCACAGCGGAGAGCATGCGTATCTCCCAGGGGCAGTGTCACATTTTAACATGCGCGGTGACAACGGCATCATAGCATGTCCTGTGGCCTCTTTTGGAGTTTTGGTACTCAGCCGTTGGTGTTTAACGGTCCGGCGTAGTGTGTATTTTTAGGGGGCCCATATTTTCTTTTTGGATTTTTCTTATCAGTTTTATTTTTGCAGACCTCTTTTGCAGCACTCTTGTATTGCTCTTTCGTTGGTGTGGTTCACATGTCATGCTCGGCTGCGTTCTTCTGAACTCAGGCTTGTTTCATTTCTAGTATGTACAATATGGCAGATCTACATTATTAGTGTTGCCTGTTTCCTGTTTCCGGTGTGATTCTATCTGTCACCGAATACATGTGTTGCCCAGGGCTAGTGTCTGGATGTTTTTTTGTAGAGAAAAAACACTGACCTTGGATCAGCCCTAATTAGCGTGTCATGGGAATTAGCGGTTAGCTTTTGTCAAAGAGCCTCTATTAAACATATCCGTGTTTATTAGCCGCCTGCTGCAAACTGAGAAAGGCTCCACGCTAGGCTCTTTACACTTCGCTAACGGTCGCTAACTTACCTGCGGGCGGCAGCTCCCTCTCCCTCCCGCCTAAGTTGCGTGGCGGGGAACATCAAAGCGCATTAAACCCCAGTAGCTGCCACTTTGACAGCGCTAGTCTGGCAGTAGGTAGAGGAGCTGTTGTTTCCTAACTATCTGCTTTGCTGCACTTCGTGGGAGGACATGGCACTTTTGAGCGAAGTGTCGCTAGAGCGCTGTTTATCAGTGTCAAGTTAAAAAATAATCACCCAGACGCCTCGGCTTCCCCCTCGCAAATCTTTTGTAGTTGTTTGCCGGCAGTTTTCATGTCAGTCTTCTCAGAATATATTTAGCACTTGTATTCATTATTTTTGCACAGGTATTACAACACGTGTAATAGAAGTCACAAGGAATGAGATTGCCATCCCCTTTGCTGCCGCATTGTGTGCGGGAAACTTTCAGATGTGAAGACAACCTATGGTTAAATCACTCGCTAAAGGGATCCGCTTAGAACTACACTTAAAGATTGGGGAACATGTGTAACGGCACTCGGAGGATATCAAATCCCATTCTCCGACAACAAGACAGCTAGTTACCTTGTAACACCTCAAAAAGCACCGGTGCGAGTGATATATTTACCGCGCCAACAGCTCGGTCGGCATGTGTCTTTGATTTCCTCAGGTGAATGAGAGCGAGAGAGAGTTCGGGATCAGATGTGGTTTCGCTCTGGGGCGGTCAGACCTGTTGAGGGGGTGAAACGAGACCTGGATACCGGCTGACCACAGGACAGCTACAGGTGTCTCGGCCCATGTTGTGGCTCGGGCTAAAACAAGCTTTTAGTTTGAAGAGACGGCGCTTTTGAGAAGAGAGTGCGGATGCTACTCCGCTGGCAGTCGTTATCGGGTTACAGACGAACTGAGTAATCTTTTGTGATGGTCTATATCCCCGTCGGCCTTCTGTAATCATTCAGAAGGGCCCGTGAGATGCTAGTTATTGAGTTGTGGAGCGAGTGAGCCAAAAGGTCCATCGTCAATCGTCAATAGTGTAACGACGTATGACGCACAGCTCAAACAGAAAGTCACTTTCAAACCAAGCCGTTTTCTGTTGGGTAACACCGTGACCTTTGCGTGAAATTTCAAATCGCACGGATTCTTGTTGAAATGACTGGCCCGATTCATTGAACACCGCAACTTGAATTTGTTAGCAAAACTATTACTTTCTAAGTGGCCGTGGGAACAAATGTTAATCACAAAGGCTCCCAAAGTGTTTTGCAACGCTAGCAAGGCTAAAACATGTACTCTGTTTATGTTACGCTGGCAAAAACAGCTAAAACAGCTTTAGCTTGGACTGTAATTAGCGTCCAGATTTGCTGTTACTGCTCTCAGAGCTTATTATTCTGTGGCAAGACTGATTTACTCTTGCAACTGTGCAACAGTTGCATGAAGACGCTTGTTATTTTGGTAGTTACTGTCACAGGAAAATTATTAGATTCAGCAGATACCGTAAACATCTTGGTGTTTTACATTTCAAGCTATAGTGCTAATTTACGGCATCTGTTGTTTTAGCAGTGGCCTAGCGGTTGGCACACGTGCTTCGAATCTGACGTGCTGAGCTGTTGCGCACTTCTGTTTTGTTTTGTTGTGCTTTGTTTTTCATGCCACAGATAGTCCATAGAGCTTGCATTTAACCCAGAATACTTGAGTTTAGACAGCTGAGGGAAGAATACTACACAGACCAAGGCTCTGTCCACACGGAGACGCGTTTAGCTGTATACGTAAATATTTTGTATGGTATAGGCGTTTCGTCCAAACGGATCCGGCGTTTTGGGAGCCTGAAACCGCTATTTTTTCAAACCGGGTCCCCGAGTGGATAAATCTGAAAACACCCTTGCATTGTCAGTTATACAAAATCTGGATATTTTGTGAAACGATGATGTCATCACCCCACATCTCGACCCTAGTCAGACGGATTAATAAATAGTGTAATAAATGTATTGTTCCATTTTCATCTTCTTGTTCCTGTTGTTGGGTTTGCGTACAGCGCGCGAGGTCCAAGTCTTATGCGCATACTCCAAGTCGTCGTCTTAATTTTCAGTGTATGTCTGTGGCAGAATTACAGCGCCACATACTGGTCTGGTATGTATACCACATCAGTGGATCTCTACTCCAGTCCTCGAGGCCCCCTGCTCTGCACATTTTGTATGTCTGCCTCATTTAACGCACCTGATTCAGATCATCAGCTCGTTAGGAGAAAGATCCATGAACTGAACTGAGTGTGTCAGATTCAGAAACATACAAAATGTGCAGAGCAGTGGGCCCCGAGGACTGTACTACACTGTACCACTGTACTACATTGTCTTGAGTCGGTTTTGCGTGTACGTAGATATTTCTTGAGACGACGCTGTGTTTACAGGATTTTTTTTAGTAAAGATCGGATAGGGAAAGCTCTGGCTTCGTGTGGATGGGCCCTAAGATTCTAGCATGCTAATTCAAAGAATAATAACGTGTTAATGGTCAACTGAATCACTTAGCCGCTTGTCAAGAAAAGTTCAGACTTAATGGATTCAGTTCAAAGTTCAGAAACATCACGAATGGATCAGATCGTGACAAACTGTAATGCCAGCGAAACACTAAAACGCCTAACCCTAACCTACACATCCGGATAGGATGTGTAGGTTAGGGTTAGGCGTTTTAGTGTTTCGCTTCAGTGTTGTGTAGGCAGTAAATACTGCGATTGACGTGACCAATGAAATCTTTAGAACAGGCAGTGGGGGATTTTCACTTCTGCGCCCAGAAATGACTATTTTGTCATTAATCGCTCACCATCATGTCGTTCCAATCCCGTAAGATTTCGGAATCTTCGGAACACCAATTTAACATATTTTTGATAAAATCCGAGAGCTTTCTGACCCTGCATAGACAGCAACATCACTACCACTAACATCGGGACTACGAACTAAGGGCATCGACAAAATAGTCCACGTGACATCAGTGGTTCAACCGCAATTTTATGAAGCTACGATAAAACTTTTTGTTGCACAAAAAACTAAAATAACAACTTTATTCAATAATTCTTCTGCACGTCACCCTAGCACCATTTTGGAGAGTACCATGACGTATTCACGTGCTTTCCTCTGAAATAAATTTTTTGGGTGAACTATCCAAAATTCTGCCATTAATTACTCACCCTCATGTTGTTCCAAGCCCGAATGAAAATTAAGATATTTTTGATGAAATCCAAGAGCTGCATAGATGCAGATACCACATTTAAGGCCTAGAAAGGTAGTAAGGACTTTGCTAAAATAGTCCATGTGACATTGTAATGATGTTCTTAGTATCTTTCTGGGCCTTGAAAATGGTAGTTGCGTCTATGCAGGGTTTGAAAGCTCTCGGATTTCCTAAAAAATATCTTAATTTGTTTTTTGAGGACGACTGAAGGTCTTATGGGTTTGGAACATCATGAGGGTGAGTAATTAATGACAGAATTTTCATTCTTGGGTAAACTATCCCTTTAATTGGTTTGATGAAAAAAAAAAAAAAAAAAATCACACCGTTATACTGGGATTGTAACTCATAATCGGGTACAGACGAGGGAGTCTGGGATGCGGGGGGGCCCTTAGGTGTGAGTTTGACAGTTAAAACTGTGATCAGCAGATTCAGCACTGACAGATCTGACAAACATAGCGCAGAAACAGCAGACCTCCCACGTTCCTCCCTCATCTATCCTACTTTCCTTCTCCTCTCTCATTACCTCCTGGATTGTTTATATTTTTAAGATGCAGTACGAGATGTTAGTTGTTTTGCTTGAGCTAACTTGAGCTTGAGCTAAACTTAGCCAGTGAATTAGACCATGCCGTCTCTCCAAATCCCCGCCCTCCAAAGGCATGTCAGCAAGTATTTATACATGCAAAATGTATTGTGATTTGTTTGGCAATACCCAGCTTAGTTTTATCACTCTTTTAACCCATCCACTCCACAACCTCAGCTTTGTTTTGTTCCCTGGTCTCCTGCTCAAATTCTTGCACCGTCTAGAGGTCTCTCAGATGTCTTTTAGCTGTCTCTAGAAACCCTTCGTCTATTCTCCTGTCTGTCTGCCTGCCCAACTCTTGCTCTCTCTTCCTCATCTCTTGTTTCTCAGGCTTTATGTCTGAACAGCTGATCAGGGGTGGGGTGGGATACTTATTCGTGTGTGTGAACGCTTCTGTGTGTGTGGGAGAACAAAGAGTGAAATCACTGCCAAGACAGCACCTCTTTAAAGGTAGCGCAGTGGCCTGGGAAAAAAGGCAGCCGTGTTCTTAATGGCATGCTAACAGATGATGCCAACTGTGTAGGAAGTAGGTTTCCATGTATTTATAGCGTCTTGTTTACTTGCCTTCGATTTCAGGCGTCACATCAAAGCCATTGAGGAAAACGCTGGATGAAATATGAAAAGTGTGCTTGGCGAGATGAAATATGTATTACAAGGCATATGAACGTTGCATGCTTATTAATGTGCCCTTCTCGCACTTTGGCGCGCAGTTAAAACTGACCTAAATATCACATTTGTAACATTAACATAAGGTAATTTTTTTCCACGGCACCTTTGCACATTCGATGTTCCTTCTAAATCAAAAAGAAGCTATTTCCTGCGTTTATCACAGCACTTCCTCTTCTTTGATCGCAGTAAAAGTAGCCAAGCCGTTTAAAAGTTATCAAGATGGCACACTTAAATACAAACAAAGTATACAAAGACTAATTAATCTTTATGTGAGTCACTTCCATTTGTATAACTGGAGGAATTTGTCACAGCAAAACCATTGTGTTACATGCACCAGACAATTTTGAGATTTTGAGTAGCACTTACACTACCAGTCAAAAGTTTTTGAACAGTTTTTTTAAAGAAGTCTCTTCTGCTCACCAAGCCTGCATTTATTTGATCCACAGTACAGAAAAATCTGTACAATTCTGAAATATTTTTATTATTAAAATAGCTGTTTTCTATTTAAATATATTTTAAAATGTAATTTATTCCTGTGATTTCAAAGCTGAATTTTTAGCATCATTACTTCAGTCACATCTTTAGAAATCAGTATAATATTCTGATTTGCTGCTCAAAAAAAAAAAAATAAAATAAAATAAAATGATATATATATATATATATATATATAATATTATATTATATTATATTATTATATTATATTTATTATGTTGAAAACAGCGGAGTAGAATTTATTCAGGTTTCTCTGATGAATAGAAAGTTCAGAAGTATAGCATTTATCTGAAATAAAAAAAAAAATATTTTGTAAAATTATAAATGTCTTTATCATCACTTTTGATCAGTTTAAAGCATCCTTGCTAAATAAAAGTATTAATTTCTAAATAAATAAATAAATTATACTGACTTCAAGCTTTTGAATGGTATAGTGTATTATGTTACAAAAGCTTTTTATTTCAGATAAATGCTGATATTTGGATTTTTCTATTCATCAAATAATCTGTAAAAAAAAAAAAAGTACCGTTTTATATATCGATAAAAATAACAACAAATTTCCTTGAACAGCAAATCAGCAGCATATTACAATGATTTCTGATTGCTTGATTTATATAATGTTTTTTTTTTTAACTAAAAATGTTTTTTTTTTTGTTTCCTGGCTGTGAAAAAATTGTCTGATTTATGAATGAATGAATTTTGGCTATATCCAATGTTCAGATTTCTGTTTTGCAAATTAGTGTATATTTAATTAGATATTGCCTCATTTGCGTATTTAAAAAAAAATTAGAAAACTTCTAATATAAAACAATAAATTTTACTGTACTGTGATTTTTTTTTTTACTCTATTCAACGGTGGTGTCTTGCTTCAAGAAAAGCAGGATTTTTTTTAAACATAAAAAAATGATATTATGTGAGAAATAACTTGAATTAAAGAATTATTAAATCATAATAATAAATAAGTAGGGTAAATAGTTGACTTTAATGGCGGGATATTACCCAAATGACATCTTATAATAGACTCCTAATATATTATTAAGGCATTAAGGCAAGTGGAGGAATACGACTGTTCCCGAGCACAGCTCAGCCGGAATGGGCGAAGATAGATTTGGTGTTTATAGATAGAAATATGAAGCAGGTCTTTGGGCTGGCAGACAGTGATGCATGCTGTGTACTTCTAGAAGACCTTGGCCCCCATTCCCTCAAAGTGAAAGAAAACCATCTGAACAAATGCTCCGAGCTTGCCAACTCCAGTACTGGCTGTAACAATATCGCTTTCAGTGCCTTTGTATAATGTAAAGTACATCTGAAAGACATCAAACAATGAGCCAATGTATCGTCTGTCTCTGGATATTTCTCCTGTCGAATTACCCTTTTCTTGGTAGATAGAACTTTGCGTCAGTGTTTTTTTCCAGTTGAGGTCAACGTGACAAACTTTTCTGAAGCTGGACAGGCTTGCTGAATTACACCTCCGTTACATGGCAGAGAGTAATGACTGCGCGTAACGGGACAGATTTGCTGCCAGTCGGTATGCCTGCGAACGAGATCCCAGAATCTTAGCAAGGTGACACGCTTGGCGTAGTCAAACGCGGCACTGTTCGGAATGGCATACCATGTCCAACATTCGACTCGGGGAGGAGGGGGGACACACAAGGCTTTGCCAGCCTGGCAGCGCTGTGTTTTGTGTTAAGGAGGGGTGAGAGCAAAGCCGAGAAAATTTGGGAGAAAATTGGGGGGCCACACCAGATGGTGCACCGTGCTCCAGTCTGGCATCCCAACTGCTCTCTCGCACCCACCTCCTCCAGCCTCCTGCCTCCCCCCACCGCCCCTGTGCCACACGCCACTGATGGTTTGGCACGTCACATGCTAGCGTAGGTAGTATGCCAGTGAGCGCATAGGCACTTCACATTTTTACCCATGAGTCCGAGATGGAAAAATAAAAGAAAAAGATAAGCGAGTGATCTGAAGAGATAAATACTGTAATGTGACATGGTAATATTGTGAAACATAAAAGAACTGTTTTCTATTTGAATGTATTTTAAAATTTAATTCATTCCTGTGACATTAAAGCTGAATTTTCAGCATCACTACTCCAGTCTACAATGTCACATGATCATTTAGAAATTATTCTAATATGATATTTGGTGTTTAATTATTATTGGTGCTTAATTATAACAATGTTTAAAATAGTTTTTGCTCTTTAATATTTTTGTTTAAACCGTGACACATTTTTCCATGTTTTCAAGATTATTCATTAAATAGAAAATTCAAAAGAACAGCATTTATTTGAAATAGAAATGTTTTGTAACATTATAAAGGCCTTTACTGTCACTTTTGATCAATTTAATGCATCCTTGCTGAATAAAAATATTAATTTCTTGAAAAAAAAAAAAAAATTAAGCAGCACAGCTGTTTCAACATTGACGGTAATAAGAATAATAAATACAGAATAATAAATACACATAAAAAATAAATTTATTGATTTAAACTTTTGACTGATAGTCTATGTAATTATGCTTATTTAAATTTCACTAACCTGAAGAACACAAAACTTCATTTGGAGACTGGCATTACTAAAATATCAGTGAGTCAGATCTTGATTCACTATCCGCTCTGACTGATTCATTGAGTTCATTTGTTCATTCGTTTGAATGAATCGTTAAAAGAACGGCTAGCAATTAACTCATATGAATCGTTTGCTCATAGCTCGGACTATGTTGTTGAATCACTTAAAGTAAACGAATTGGATTACACTTGTCGCACTGTGTGCGTTTATACACTAAAAACAACCGGCTCAATCGAATCAAACTAACTTACACTAGTCACGCCGTTTGCTTCCGATTCATTTGCTTGTGAATCGGACAAGACCGGTGGCGTTGTTTGATTCTCTTTACTGTCAGCGCGTAAGTATAACTAAAAAAAGACGCTTTCTTGTTTGTGTTTTGTGATACAGTGTTTTTTTGAAATACTGTTTTGGATATATATGGATATAAATCTTCCTTACCTGCAACACAGAGTCGTTCACAAGCTGCATGCGTAGTAAAGAGCTGCTTCGTCGTTGACAAACGACAGAAGACATTTGCTACGTTTTGTTTCTTACTATGAATTGATTGAAGGTAAATATCCACCTCCGTAAGCGCGATTTTTGTTTTGTGTTTTATAAAATAGGCTTTCTCGTTGCTATTTCGGTGTGAGAAACCGCTGCAAATGATTCAGTGCGCAAGTGAACTGTCCGAATAAAACTGATTCGCGAACAATTTCGGATCTTTCTGCAAACCCGTATGAGCTAGTTCGCGAATCTGGCATGCTAGTTGTCATTCTAAACAGCTGATAGAAAACACACGACGTGATTGCTTAAAAATATTGTTCGTATGTGAATCCCATTGACAAATAACTATTTGTCAGTAATGTTTTGTTATTTCACAGGGGTTTGTACCCTGTAAAAACAGTTTTGCAACGCCCTGTCACTGAATATCCTGTTTCACATAAGTTATATTACAGAAGAAAATTTGCAATTAAGCTGAATTAGTTTTGATAAATCTACTTTCCCTTATCCACAGGAATTACTGTCATTGTTTTGATTTCTCCCTCTTGTTAGAATCTGAGCAACCAGTTACTTCTCGTATCATCTCCTCCACCTACAACAGGTGTTCTTCGGCTTGTTACCCATCCCTCAAACCATTCGGAGCTGGTGCTATTGTACATCCCAGCCTCTACCACATGTTACCCCACCTCAGCCCCATGCCCTGTAGGGAGAGTAATTACCTGAGCTAGAAGTGCAACAATGAGCCCATTTTATTGGAGCACCTTCATTTCTCACCTTCTGTTTTCCTTTACGTAATGAGCCACAGTCCTGTGTGGAGCCAGAGCTCTGGACAGCCTGTCCAGAAATATTGGAACAGCTTAGACGATTCCCCACGACACATGCTGATATTTATTAAATACGACCAGGCCAACAGGCTTTAAAGGCAGAATTACGCCTCCTCTCAGCGTGTTCCTCAAGTGGAATTGGCTTCTGTGTATGTGAGGGTGGATAAGTGGAGGAAATGTTTTTTTTTGGGATGTTGTATGGTCAGTGTCAACTTCCAAAAATATATATTTTGAAACTGCTTCATATGAAATGTGCTTCATTTGATTTCGATGGCCCAGAAGATTAATTCTAGTGTTAAATAAAGCCTGTGTGCGTCCACATACTGACTTTTTTCTTCTCTTTTTAAAGGCCATCATATATGAAGGTCAAGACAAGAACCCGGAGATGTGCCGTGTGCTCCTGACTCATGAAATCATGTGCAGGTGAGACTTATTCCATTATACTTTGTCCCAACCACGTGTGATGCTGAAAATGCTGCGTGACACGGCACAATCATAGTAATCCAGAACATACTTGATATTTAGAAGCCCCATCAAACTACATCAGTTTTTAAAATAATTTTAAATAACAGTTCAGTCCGTTCCAGTTTTCAGTCTGGCTGAAAGAACTTTCAATTGGCACTCTAATCAATGCGTTATTAAAAATCCAACAGAAACTGCATCATGACCTATGTTATTGTGACCATTAATGTGTTTTGCAATCTGTTTTACATATTAGTATTACAGCAAATATAATAGCAAACAGCAAACTAATAGCATATTAGCATACTTCTAGCTGATTTTATACATATTATTTTTTGATTAGGCATTGCAAGCTACTACCCCCAGAGGTCCTAGACAGATTCAGCTCAGTAGGTGGACTGAATTGTTCATGACACCGGAAAACCGTAATTTGCTGTGTGTTAATGCTAGTTAGAGACTATTAGCGAATAGGCACATTCTAATTCTAAAAAGCATTTTATTGGACATAAATGATACAATCATTTAAGTCATTTTTATTGAGTCATTTGTATTTTTGGTCCAGGACTATGTTTGAACATCAACTTTTAAGTCAACATTTGGGAGCACACTAGCATATAGCAAGCCTCAAAGCTAATAAACATGGATTGCCACAAAAACTCAATTCCTGTATGGGCCATTTTACAGAATTGGTGCAAACTGCTGTCCCACAACCAAAAATACATTCAAAAAGCATTTAAGTATTCAAATCTTAGATGTTTACTAAGATTCTTCTATTATCAAAAATAAACTAAATTATCAACTGAGATGTTAGTTTTTGGTTCAGTGTATATTCAAACTAATGACTCTTTAAAATCATGATCAACTTTTTGCCTTTTACAATGAAAAACTGGATTCAAAATACAACAAATTTCATAAATTACACTTGAAATATTGTTAAAAATGTAATTGTTATTGATTTACCTCTAAAAAAAATTTATAAAATAGCAAAAATATATATGTATTTACATTGTAGATGTAAGCAAAATCTTAACAGGTCAATATAACCCTTTTAATTAAATTATTTTTCCTGTTTTTCAGTAGCGACAGATATTCCAAAAATGTCTGAAAATACAAGATGAGAACTGACTGCACAATTACTAGAAATGTGCACCTTGGATATTATACAATTTGCATACATACAATTTTTTTTTGAAAAAGACACATTTGTTTCAACATGACTTGTTCTGTAGAATGACCCATATAGTATGCTAAAAACAGTACATGAAAAGTGTAGTATGTCTAAATTCACAGTATTCATAAAACCGTAGGCAAAAAGTACCTTGAAATTTCCACTGACATTCTGAAGTATGCATCTAATGGACGCTTTACTGTCCCATGAGGCCACGGTAGAGGAGTTGTGAATGACAGTAAAGAGGCGCACCTAGCATTGTAAGTCACATGACAGTGACAACATGGCGGATGTTGTACATCTGGATTTCATTCAT
Organism: Labeo calbasu; assembly: GCA_019740295.1. Classification (NCBI taxonomy): domain Eukaryota; kingdom Metazoa; phylum Chordata; class Actinopteri; order Cypriniformes; family Cyprinidae; genus Labeo; species Labeo calbasu. Next base: position 4,543 of record JAHKKF010498809.1, on the reverse strand, counting down.
ACTACATATGTTCATAACTTTCTTTTTTAGCATTCACAAAGTTACGCGAATTCAGGCACAGCTTTAGATTTTAATATCATGGGGTATTTTATTTTCAAGTGTGTCAAACCAATGAGATTTTGCTGTCACCATCAAAATCTCCTAATGCTCATCAATTTATTCTGTTGCCTGGGTAGGACACTACCTAGTACACTCTAGTGATGTATTCCTTTTAATTCTGTTTGCTCTTATTGGAACTGAGTTTAACATTACCAAGGCAATACATGAAACAGAAGGCATGCACATAGAGCTCATTTCATACTAATACTATCCAGGTCAAACTCACAAACCCCTAGTGAACAACAGAGCGAAAAAAAAAAAACAAGTAGAAGATGACTTTTTCTATCAATTGCTATGTATTTAATTAACATGCAAAGATGAATTTGCTTAAAAGTAGGTTGTGATGATCGACTCGCGCCTATTTTTAGTGGTATTTTAACAGTGCCGCCCACCCTTGTAACCCCCCCCTCCCATGAATATCACCCTGATGCCTGGTTAATTAGGACAAGCAGAAACTCATTACTCAATCTGAAATTTCAGTCTGCTCTGCTAACAAATGTGCCCTGGCTCACGTGGCGTCCATGAAATATATGCCAGGTTTTACCAGTGACACATCACGCAACTTAAAGATGTTGTATAGGCACTTTTGCAATAAAAAAGCACCATTTTTTTTTTCACTGTTGGAACTGACAGCTATATGCAAACCGATGTAGTCCTCACCCCCCCACCTGCCAAATCAGCATTGATAGGCAATCGTGTATGTGTGCGTGCGATAGCCTGTATGTGTACCTTCAAACGCTGCCGCAATTATAAGCAGAAAATTAGGCTGTTCACCATTAATCAGCTCCACTAATTGCCACGCACCACCATTAGCCATATGGTGCCATGCCAGCTTGCAAGTGTGGGACAAAAGTGCTTATTCCTATCATTTTAACAAACTAGGGGGAGAAGGAAAAAAAAAACAGGGGATGCATTTCAGGATGTTGTTTGTCATGAAACTGGCCAAAATTGTTCTTCTAAAGACTAAAGTTGTCATAACACAAATCCAATGTCATGAATCAAAGGAATCATGGAAAGGAAACATATGTTGGAGGCGTGTGATGGTAGCCACGTTCCAACGTTGACAGAGCCGACTACATCCTGCTAATTACATGAGCCCATTTAGACATTTCTTCAAAAGCCACATCAGGAAGGAAGCGTTAAGATCTAAGATGTGATTTCCTTTGGGTGTCCTACGGGACGATCTTGAAGAGGATCAGGAAAAAGATTATAACCTTCCCAACCTCCCAATAACCTAATATAGGCGTGCAATAATTACTGCAGTTGTTTTTGCTAAGACAAGCGTTTATTATTTTATATACTTAGGGTTAAGTGTTTGTTCAAATATGTAAACTATTTGTTCTACTGACCTCAAATACTTTATATTTGATAGCAACTACATACAGTAACAGTGTCATATTAGGGTCAGTATTATGTTAGATTTTTTTTTTTCCCCAGATCTATTTATTAATTCAAAATACATTAAAATGCAGCACATATGTGCATGACTTTAATGTGTCTGTTCTTTGATGAGCAAGTTTTATTATTTTATTTTATTTTATTTTATTTTATTTTATTTTATTTTATTTTATTTTATTTTATTTATCATACTATTATCATTTTTTTAACTGGGGACAACTTATTAATTAAGAAAAAAAAAAATTGGTGCATGTGGTGCAACCAACATGCAGCGAGTACCCTTAAAGACCTTTAAGACTTTGTTAAGGTCAATAAGTCTTTCAAAATATTAGATATTCTTAACTTTTTATCACAAGGTGATGTTAAAGGCAATATAAGGTGATATTAGGGTCAATATTGTGTCAGTTGTTTTTTATACAGATCTATTATTTCATTCAAAATATTTAAAATGCATATAGAATTTGAGGCTGAATAAATAGGCTTTCCATTGATGTAAGGTTTATTAGAATAGGACAATATTTGGCCGAGATACAACTATTTGAAAATCTGGAATCTGAAGGTGCAAAAAATCAAAATATTGAGAAAATCGCATTTAAAGTTGTCCAAATGAAGTTCTTAGCAATGCATATTATTAATCAAAAATTAAGTTTACAAAAAGGAAATTTACTAAATATCTTCATGGTTCATGATCTTTACTTAATATCTTAATGATTTTTAGCATAAAAGAAAAATCAATAATTTTGACCCACACAATTTATTTTTGGCTATTGCTACGAATATAAATTTGTGATGTAAGACTGGTTTTGTGGTCCAGGGTCACATGTATCACTTTAATATGGCTCTTCTTTGATAAGCAAGTTTATTTTATTTTATTAGAATGTTTTGTAAACTGGGGACAGCTTATATTATTTTTTAATAAATGTCATGTGGTGCAACCAACATGCAACGAGGGCCCTTGAAGTCTTTTATGATTGTGTTAAAGTCAATAAATCTTTCAAAATATCAATTATTATGAACTTTTTATTACAAGGCATTGTTAAATGTGATATTAGGGTCAGTATTCTATCAGTTTTTTTTTGTCCAGATCTATTAATTCATTCAAAATACATTAAAAATGCAACACATATATGCAATGACTTTAATATGTCTCATCTTTGATGAGCAAGTTTATGTTATTTTATTACTTTATTTTATTATTAGAATTTTTTTTTTTTTTTTTTTAACTGGGGACAGCTTATTAATGTTTAAAAAAATGTCATGTGGTGCAACCAACATGCAGCGAGTGCCCTTGAAGACCTTTATGACTGTGTTAAGGTCAATAAGCCTTTTAAAATGTCAAATATGTTAAACTTTTCATCACAAGTCATTGTTAAAATAGTTTGTAAAATGTCGTGTGGTGTAGCGCATCAAACCAATGATATTTATGAATTAATAATCCATGATATTTCTATATTTTAAATGTTTTTCAAGGTAAAAAGTTATAAATTTAAAATTCAACATTAGAGTAAGTAGTAATGTGTTTCAACTTGGATATCAAGTTGGGTATCTCAACAAAAAACAGTACATTTTAAGTTGTTATAAGTAAATGTAGCAATTTTTATTTGCAGTGTGTAAACATTTTTCAAAACCAACATGAATACTGACCCATCTTTGACCTGTTAACCATACAAAACTACAAAGCAATGCATTGTCAACCACCCACAACACTCTTGCATCATCTTTTGCATAAGAAAAGTGTAGTTAACAATATTTCATTATTTTGCATGTGTATCTATAAATTTGAATGCTCAAGGTTCTGTGTATCAGGAGCTAAACCGTGTATCCCATGGGCGCTGCCGGATTTGATCATTAGGCTCCTACAAATCTTCTTCCTGCACTGTATAAATACACACACATACATATATTCACGCACACACAGAGGCACTGCAATCCCTTGTTCCAGTCCTTTGGGAGGACACTGACCTAGTTGAGGAAGCCTTGCAGAAGGAGGGGCGAGCGAGATAGAGATGTAGATGTAGATAGAGAGAGGGAGAGATTTTAGTCTTCTATTCATGATGAGTTTCTAAAGAAAGACATTCATCATGCATACCTGAAGAAGTGTATTTTATAAATCACATACACACCGTTCCTCATGAATAAGCATGGTACATCTCATGATACCATCTCAACGCTTGTAGTCCGCGACTGAATGATAAAGTCTATTGATACGTCTAAAAACTGTGTCATTGGAGAAAATAGAGAGCTGGGAATGAGGTAACAAGAGAAACCGTGAGGTGGGAGGGTGGAAGCAGAGAGAGTTGTGGGAGGAAGAAAAACTGAAGGGGGAAGGACAATGCCAGGGGTGTCATGTGACAGTTTTGTCCCCAGCCCTTATTCAGTGTCCTACTGCCATCTGTGCGGTAGAAATGTGATGCCGGTGGTCTCCAAACCACCACTGAAGCCCCTCACACACCTTAAATTCTCCTCTCGTCAATCTGCTAAACCTTATCACCTATGCAAATGCAGTGAAGGTCTAGCAGTCCCATTGAATGTGCCTAGCGTGTTAATGTGGCGATAACAAACTCCAATGCTCAAGGGGGCGATAGAGTTACAGTTTTTCGACTCTTAATTGCTTTCTTCATACATGTTGCTGTTCTTACTGTGCAAGATTCATCATTTAAACTTATTCAGGAAAAAAAAAGGTCTTTCATCAATCAAAAATCAAGCTAATGAAATGAATTTCATTTTTGAGTGATGTCATCAAGCCCACTTTTAAACTCCTCCCTCTTTAACTGTTTGACTGGTAGAGACTACTTATCACCATCCAGTTAAATTCCTGTTGGATAAAATCTAGTCTAGCTTGCATTTCTAAACATTTACATTGAGTTTCTAGCGTTGAGTTTGTTTCTTTATACAATATAATTATGCATAAAATAAATAAATAAATAAATAATGGTGTTTATACCTTACAATTCAGACTCTTTTCCTCAAATTTGCAAGTTTATATCTCACAGTTCAGACATTTTCTCACAATTACGAATCTGTCTCACAATTCACTCTTTTTTTT
>JAHKKF010498804.1:0-12296 GCA_019740295.1 Labeo calbasu | reverse complement strand
GTCACAAAATGTCAAAAATAGTTCCTACAGTGATTAAGTTTTCTAATAATTTGAATTATTTGAATTGAATTAAGTATATTAACAATATAATTATTAATACATTATAATTAAATGATTCAATTACATTATTTAATAACATTAACATAATTTTTAAGAAATGCTCAAATAGCAAGAATTTTTTTGTGTGTATTTTTGGCGTTTATTGTTTTTATATACAGTTTTTAGCATAATTTGTTTGAGCAGAAATAATGTCAAGATGTTTATACTTTGCATTTCCTTTTATGGGAGAAAACGGCTGAATAGTAAATGTATTTGGTCTTATTGTGAATGATTAAACAATGTTTCTTTATTTCCATTCACTTCTTTACAGACTTCGGTGAATGAAAACATTAAAAAACACTACATCACATCTGAACTCTCATATATAATACAGGAACACTTGCACTACTTTCCAGCCTGTCCCAATTTTTTATTCTGGTCATCCGGTCAACCAAATGATAAGACACTGCCTTCTTTTGTTTGTATCTACACCTTGACCCACAATACAGCAAACCTGGCATTAAAACCATAGATCATAACTCCAGATAGTGCTGGGAATCATTCACTAAATCATGGTTGGCGTCACCCCGTGGACCCTATTTGCATGTCTCTGTTCTGCTCCAGTCACATCACTAACATCACTGCAGCTCGTGAATATTCATGAGCCGGCTCGAATAAATTGCTCAATTGACCCACGTAACCTATGCTTCACAAGAAATTTGCTTCGGCTCGGCCCGTGTTTGATCACAGACAACAGCTTGATAGAAATCAATTAGAAAATAATCAGTGTAATATGTTGCATCATTAATACAGCTAAATGAGTGAAGACAGGCCTCTCACTTGTTCTGCTCTTGCGAAAGCCCATTAATGCCCTTCTGATGCTGCTAATTGATTCGTTTGTGCTCAAGGATAGTCGACCCAGAATTGTGCAACACCCCCAGAACTTTGTATTGATCCATTTCATGTTAAAGAAAACCTTCTTGCACTCTTAATTCACCTGAAACAGACTGAAAAGGAACAGATAAAGAAAAAAACACTATACTTTGTGTTTCAGAACAGGCTAAAAGGGTGTTTTTTGTCTGCAGTCTCTCGCTGCTGTTGCTGATTAGGACAGAAACTCATGTTGACATGAAAAAGACGGATGTTGCTTTTATTTCTCGGCACGGCAAAACTAGATCGCCATTATAATCACTGCAGCTTTCTATAAAATAAAAGCAACGCAGATTCTCATTAAATTTTTATAATTTTTATAAATGTGTTACTACATTTAATATTAGAAATTATAGTTTGTGTGTGTGTGTTTTTTAAAGTAATTTTTTTTAAAATTAGAAATTCAAAATTCATACATTTTTAATTTTTTCTACTATTTTATAAGTAGTTCTATTGTTTTTTAAAATTATTTTATTTTTATTTATTATATTATTTTTAAAACGTAAAACTAATAATCAAAGAACTATCCATCCAATACTATTAATTCATATTTTATTTCTGTTTTTGAACTAAATGATCATTAGAATACAGCAATAAAACATAATAATTCCATTAATTGAATTTAAATCATTATTAGACTACAATAGTGAAACATAACAATTCCACTATTATAATTAACTATATAATTTATTATTATTATTATTATTATTAATGACAATAGCATTAATAAAAATATGCACAATATTGATAATTGCACTAATATATTATTACTATTATTATTATTATTAATGCAAATATAATAACAATGTTTTATTACTTTATTATTAATAATAATAATGATTAATTATTATATTATTGTTATTATTACTATTATTTACTACTATTACTATGAATAATGCCATTGTTAAATGATCATTAGATTACTGTAAAACATATCTACATCTATAAAACATAATAATAATAATAATAACAATTACAACAATAATTTTAAATATTTTTAGACTACATCAATAAAGCATAATAATCAATAATAATAATTGTATTGTTAATGTACTTCATTAGTAGTAATATTATTATTCATGACAACAGTTTTTAACAATAATATGTATATTAATACTTGCACTATTAATAATAATAATAATTATAAGTGTAATAATTATAACAACGAAATGACTACAACTATAAATCATAAATAATAATAATATAATTTCATTATCAATAAAACAATTTATTATTATTATTATTATTATGTTTCTCAGACAACTGAAATGTTTTATTACACACTGACTAGCTACCAGTCAAAACTTATCTCTAGTTCTTTCTGCTTAAAATTATTTTATGTTAGTTAACCATATCGCTCACTATCTCTTTTATTTCAAAACCTGTGTTAGCGTACTAACACACTGTTTTCCCCATGGAATCCCATGGTCCTGTTCAGACCATCTTTCTACAGGACAATGCCATCGGACAGATCCGTCAGCGGGATCTTTCTGACCTCGGCCAGCTGCACTACCTCTACCTGCAGAACAACAGCATCTCCACGCTGGAGGCTGGGGCATTCAGAAACCTGGGTCTGCTTCTGGAGCTCGCGCTCAATGGAAACCGCATCCACCTGATCACAGCTGACGTGTTCCGCGGCCTGGACCACCTGCGCATCCTTTACCTCGCAGGAAACCAGATCACCAGACTGGAGGACTACACCTTCCGCGGACTGCAGGTAGAATATATCAAATGAATATCAAAATATGCATTTCCAAATGTTTTAACATTCCCACGTAGGTAATAGGAGCATTAATGTGACTAAAACATTCATTTAAAAATTGACTATAAAGGTTCAACTAGGACTGTAATTTTATTGTAAGCTCCATGAAATGGGCAAAAAGATGATTCAAGAGATAACGAGTACCTAAACAAGATTATTTCCAAAACGAAATTGTAAGGAGAGAGAGAAAAAAAGATTTTTGCATCGGAAATGTAATTTCGCAGTTTTTCCGCTATTAGTGCCACCTAGCGGAATTATAAAAATAAAGCATATTTTCAAACGCCCATTTCGCACGTGAAACATCACAAAGACGGCTCTCATGGGTCTATAACAGGTCTCAACAGGTAAAAGTATGCTACTTTCAATAAAGGTCCAACATATTAGGAATACTTTTAATTTGAAGTTCACCTTACCTGTCGGCAAGAAACTCAAGTTCGTCGTATCGATTGAAACCAAAACATTTCAACCAAATCCTCCATCTTATGAAAACTTCGGCCAGTTAGTGTTTTACCATAATGTCGTAAATGTTATCATAATGTTTTTGTGTATTTTCGCAAATACTAGTATTTCGGCTTGCACTCCTGTAACGGATTAAACTCCACATCGGTTAATGTGCTACAGTAACTCCGCCCCAAACTATCGCTATTGGCTGCGCGAAGGTATGCAAATACATAAGTTGACAGGCAGGTAGGGCATCCAATCATTTTATTTAAAGCGGACGCACTGATTGGACGAACATTTTATGATTTATCTCAACATTTTAAGAACTTAACGGACCTTTTCACAGTTATAGACATCCAATCCAACAAAGTTTTCTGTATATTTTCATTAAAATAAATTAATAAATAAACGTTTTAATTAAAATTTAAAACACTGCATAATTGTTTCTAACACAACAAAAAAGGGAGTGACAGCAAATTACATCTTTCTGACCAGTGCAATACATCTCTACATATTTTTTCCTCTTCTGTAAAGTCATTAAAACACCATTGGGGATTTGTATTTTGCTTTTGGGGTAAATGTGAACACAGAAGAATTTGTTGCCATTTCCAGTTACCACTATAGAGGGTTTGCACTTACGTCACGATTTGGTCAGTTACCGGGATGCGCGATGGTCGCGACCATATTGGCGATACTCTGACGTAAACAGCATGGATTGCACGGTTAATGTACCAATGAATACGTTGTTCTACTAATTTATGCTGTCTAAACCATGAAAAAAAATGTGTGGAAGCTACTAAATCATACAGAGATGGACTTAATAATCAGGAAAAGGGCGCAATATTTTGACAAATTAAAGTTAAGGTGGTAAAGATACGTACGAGTAGTATTAATTAAGATATTAGCCAAATATTGCACCTACCTGACTAGAAATGATAAGAAGAAACATGAATGTTGTCAAGAATCCTGGTTCAGTTGGCCAACCAAAAACGCCTTCTGTTCCTTAGACAGTTGTTTGCACTCTTCTCCTTGATTTGTTATAACTTTTGTCTATAGCACTCCAAATGCTTTTCCCAGTCCATTCGATTAGTACAGCCCGAAACATGACAATAATTGACCATTTTCAGCAACAATAATCAGCAAAATGGGCAAGTTTCATTTGGTTCAGTGGCCCTGTTTACGTTCAGTGCTGCCTATATGGCCGACTGATGATTTGTCATGAAACCACTCTATAAAAGATGCGTGGAGTTCGAACAATATTAGAACATTTTATCCTAACATTGTGGGAACATTTATGAAATACTAAAACTAGAACATTGTTGTCTCGCTAGAATTATTTTTAAAATGTTCCAAATATTTGCACAGCTTTTACTTAATGTTAAGCTGAAGTGTACATGTTTCATGAGAGTAGAAGTGGAAACCACAGTACAAAAACTCATAAAAGGAATAAATTAATAGAGGCTTTTTCAGCAATATGCTAATTTGATGGAGACACTGAACTGAAAACAGATGACTCTGCATTATGCTAGATTGCTTTACAAAGTGTGTTTTTATGATAGTCCTGATCATGCTCGTCATAATTATCATGATGAAATGTTGACTGCAGCGGTTGCAGGAGCTGCATCTGCAGGAGAATGCGGTGGAGGTGCTGGGAGACCAAGCTCTGGTGGGTCTGTCCTCTCTGGCTCTTCTGGATCTGAGCAGGAATAACTTGAGGACCCTGAGTCCCGCTTCACTCAAACCCCTCGTCAGCCTACAGGTGCTGAGAGTCACAGGTAAGAGGTTTACATTGGCCAGTGCCACAAAAAAAAAACTACTGTTCATAAGTTTGGGGTCAATAAGATTTTTAAAAAATAAATTACTACTTATATTCAGCAATGTTCACATAAATGCTTATTTTTAGTATTCATAAATAGTTATTTTAAATATTTAATAATATTTCACAATATCCCCTTAAAAGTTTGCATGCTTGTTTAGAATCACCTGTCACATGTGCTCAGCAGGTTTCGTGAAGTTTTGAGTTTTCCTTTAGGCTTTATAAGATTTTAGGTAAATTTGGACAGGCCCCTTTTCTAAAAAAACCCATTATGGCTTCCCAAAGGGTGTATTTCAACATTTTTTTGATAATTATTGGCCTAGAGTGTCCAGAGAATTGTACAGCAGTGTTTTTTTCCCCAGATTGAGTGAAAACCTAGGACTAGTTTGCAAAAGCAGGGTTTTTTACATCTACCCAATCATTTAACAAACGATTTGACTAATAGCAGTGGTTCTAGAGGCAAAGTTGTCCAAAATAAGGAGTTTTATCATGTTACGAATATCTTACGTATGCGTGAAAAACCGTGCAATGTACAATCGTTTACGCCCTTGAAAAATGCTATATTGCCCCCCGGTTTTTCCCCAATTTCTCTCAGACCTTTGGGGCCTTTTAAAACTGATCGTGCAGACCACGGTGAGTCGAAAGTTTAACTTTTTTAGATAATTATTGATATTCACTTTCCAGAAAATCTTTCTGCACTGGTTTGGTTCCAATCGGGTGAAAAACCTAGGACTAGTTTGCAAAAGTAGTTTTTTCAAAAAATGTGAAATACCCAAAAATTCAAGGCTCACGATCGAATCTGGAACATGCATTGAGCCAAGGTTTGCAACCACATAAGACACTTGAGCCTGTTTCCTACTTTTGATTGCTGTAGCGCCCCTGTTAGGCCAATTGGGGCGAGCCTTGGTCACGTTGTAAGCAGTGGAAGTTTAAAATCTCTACAACTTATGGTTTGGTCTGCACGATTAGTTTTACATGGAGATCGCTGATCTGTGATTATTCTAACAATTACAATAGGGTTTCAGCGGTACGCGCTTGAATCACTAAGAATGTCCGGCCTCAAACTTTTGAATAATAGTATAGGTCCAGTATTGCACGTGACTGTATAGAGTAAATGACTGAATTTTCATATTTCATATCTTTTTAAAAGTTATCTGCTGCTTAGATTTTTCTCTTAAGAAAAGCACAGGTGAGATTGTCTCATAAATATAAATCAAGTAATGTTTCCATTGGTAGCTCTGCCCAGTTGAACTAATTAATATTCATGATCCAGTCCTTTACTATAACACAGTCCTGTGGTGTTGTATGAGTTGCACAGCCTGCAAATGTTCCACAGTGACATGGCATTTAGATGTCAGACCAGCTTACATTCGCTCAAATATTTCTGCATGATGCTGTTTGGGTAAATATTTAATATGGCAGTATTTTGAGAGGCTTATATTGCATTTGCTCTTACAGATAACCCGTGGCGCTGCGACTGTGCTCTGCACTGGCTGCGCGGCTGGATAAACGAAGAGGGTCAGAGGCTATTAAGCTCAGCTGAGCGTCGGATGCTGTGCGCCGAACCTCCGCGGCTTTCCCATCTCAGTCTGGTCGAGGTTCCCGCAAATAGCCTTGTTTGCATCCCACCCGTAGTGCAATTGGAGCCCAGCCACTTGACGGTGCGTTTGGGAGAGAGTCTACGTGTATCCTGCCAGGCGTCTGGATACCCACAGCCACAAGTCACCTGGAGGAAAGCATCCCATGGTAAAGCCCAGCTGTCTCCCAGAGGTCTGGTGCAGGAGGTCGGGATGGACGGAGACACCAAAACTGGCGGGAGGTTGGTAACAGCCAGGCCTGGCGGAAAAGGAGGGCCGGCGAGTCGCGGGCCAGTCCGAGGAGGAGCCGACGACGGAGGCGATCGGGAAAGCTTCGATCCTGATACGGGAAGCGGGATGTTGTTTCTCAGCAACGTCACTGTGGCACATGCCGGACGCTACGAATGTGAGGCCTGGAATCCCGGCGGAGTGGCTCGGGTGACTTTTCACCTGTCGGTGAACATGTCTTCGTCTTCGTCCCGCTCAGAAATCTGGCCCCGACTGCATTCCTCATCTTACTATCATCCTTCCTCTGTGGATGTAAGTCAGGAGCCGCTTTATGAGCTTGAAAGCATGGACTTCAACGCACTGGGGACCGCAACCCAAACAGCCATTGCAGTGGGAATCTCTCTTTTGGCGTTAACGGCGCTGTTGCTCCTCTGCATGATTTACAGTCGCCACCGCCAGCGGCAGAAAGAGGAAGGCGGATATGGTGCCAGCAAAGAAGAGAGCATCCTCTACGTCAACGACTACTCCGATGGTCCCACTACATTCGCTCAACTCGAAGAGTACCGGGACGAACGCGGCCACGAGATGTACGTGTTAAACCGCGCCAAACCTGTGCTGCCTCCACCGCCGTCCTGCAACCAACAAGGGTCGACACTAAAGGCTGGTGAGTGCATGCTGACCCCGGGCCGGGCCGTGGGCATCGGACCCCGCAGGGCTCCCGCAGAAGGAGGCGAAGGACCTCCACTTGATCCCGAAGGGTTGTTCATGAACCAGAGCTTGCTGTTTGACACGCAGATCGCTTATGAGATCCACTGCTGAACTCGATCACTGGATAGACTTCAAGGTTCTTGCCATCGGATATTATCCTGCTGAAATTTCTTTTGTTCTGAGAGCACAAATGTTTTTTTTTTTTTTTGGTGGAAAGCATTTAAGGAATGACATACTTTAAAGCTGCGTGTGGAGTTTCAGTGCCATCAGTTGTCTGAAAGTCAAGGTAGCGGCTGAGTCAGTGTTGCTATATTCTTTAAAATAAAAGTGATACCAAAGAAGAACCATTGTTGGTTTGCCAAAAGAACCTCTCAGTGAACAGTTCTTAAAATGCGACCGTGGACGACAAAACCAGTCTTAAGGGTTGAGAATTGATACATACATCATCTGAAAGCTGAATAAATGAGCTTTTGAGCCACTGATGTATGGTTTGTTAAGACAGGACAATATTTGTCTGAGATACAACTATTTGAAGATCTGGAATCTGAGGGGCAAAAAAATCTAAATATTGAGAAATTTGCCTTTAAAGTTGTCCAAATGAAGCTCTTAGCAATGCATATTACTAATCAAAAATTAGGTTTTGGTATATTTACGGTAGTAAATTTACAAAATATCTTCATGGAACATGATCTGTACTTAATAAGCTAATGATTTTTGGCATAAAAGAAAAATAGATAAATTTGATCCATACAATGTATTGTTGGCTATTGTTACAAATATAGCCATGCCACTTATGACTGGTTTTGTGGTCCAGGGCCACAAATAGCCTTTTTATCTTGGTGTGAAGAATATTTAAATTATCTAAAGAACCCTTTTCCCTATATGGGCCATTATACAAAATTGGTGCAAAACCAAAAAAACACATTTAAAAAGTATTCAAATCCTAGATTTTTACTAAGATCCTTTTATTATTGACTGAAACCCACAATAATATTAAAAATATTAGTAAACTTATATATATTTAAAATCATAATTTATTGGGTACTTTTAATTGGGAGGTGGGTGTCCTGAATCCTAACCTCTAAATTTCAACTTATGAAAATGATATTAAAATATTTTTTGTATTTTTTTCCCATTGTTGTTTTTAAAAGTATCTTTCAGATTTTTTTAAAAAGTGAAGTTCATAAAATAGTCTTTTTATAGTCCTTTTCTTTGTAAACTTTATGTAAAGAAATGTGTCCTGCATTTTCAGGTCACTACCGAAACAGTGTGTTTTAATCCATTGGCTGAGACTGATTTTAACTATACTTCTACATTTATGATCAGGAAATATTCCTGTGTCTCCCTCTCTCGTAGCTACAAGGTGTGAGTACACAGGTCCCATCATTTTGAGGTAAATGTGTTCGAAAGTATGAAAAATCTGTGTGTAATTTAAGGAAGTTAAGGAACGTCACTATCAAACATCTTTTCTCTGCAATTAAGGACACTTTTTGGGAGTTATTCCATAACATTTAGTTTTTATGTGCTAGCTAACCATGTGCTAGCATCTTTGAGCTAGCTGCAAAAGTATCTAAAATTGTCAGTACCGAAACATTTAGTGGAGTTTCGGTAGTTACATATTTATTTTTTGGGTGTTATCCCATAAAATTGTCACTACCGAAACAGTCACGACTGAAACGTCATCGTTTCAGTAGTAACAAAAGGGAACACATAATCCTCATATTTGAGGAACATAAACAAAATTTTAAAGGACAAATATTTCAAAACGTTCTGAAAATACAACATGAGAATTAACTGCACAATTACTAGAAATGTGTACCTTGGATATTACACAGTTGGCATACATGCAAATTTTTGGTCTTTTTAAGACATTTCTAACTCTGACTTTGTACCAATTCCATATAGAACATTTTACCTAATGGAAAGATTCTTCAATGGAAAGATTCTTCATTGTCACACAAAGAACCTTCAACAATCATGGAATCTTTTCATTCCACAAAAGGTTCTTTATAGTGGGAAAAGGTCTTTAGATGATTAGAATGTTCTTCACTCTAAAAAAAAATTGTCATTTTAAAGAACAGTTTACTGAAAGTGGCGAACCAGAAATGCTTCTTGCAATGCTATGAAAACCACCTTGAGAGCTACTTTTTAAGCGTGTATATTGTGTGGCTCAAACAAGCAGAGAAATGTTCAAAACATCAGTGTTTACTCTCTCTGGGGAAATTGACCTACAAATGGCTACTTATAATCATCTCTGGGATTGCACACAGCAGCTTCTAGGGAATAGTTCATGCAAAAACCGTTACCATTTGCATTGTTTGTATGTTTTTTTTTGTTCTCTTGAATCACAAATGGAGATTTTTATGAATGCACTACGATGCATTTTAAAAAAACATATTCTGTTTTCCATTCTGCAATTTAACTAGTTCTCATTTGTGTTCCACAGAGTAAAAATAACAGAAAATTGGTTTGGAAAATCATGTAATTTTTTTGTAATATGAATCATTTTAGAAACACATCAAAATGCTTTTGACAGACAATAATTGCATTTTCTACAGTGATAGGGGTGTTAAGGAAAAGAGAGAAGAGATATCTGTTAAGCGCAACCACAAAAGTAGATCATAGAAATAGAACAGAATAGAAAATGCAAGTGAGGATTCGAGAAGTGAAAAAGAGTTTCTATGCTTAGTCCAGTGAATGATTCACAGGATATAAGCTACTGTTGAAAAGTTTGGGGCTAGTGAAGACATTTATGATATTAACATAGATTGTTATTTCAACTTTATATTCATTAAAGAAAAACACATCAAAATATGAAGCAGCACAGCTGTTGTCAACATTGACAATAATGTTTCTTGAGCAGCAAATCAGCATATTAGAATGATTTCTGAAGGATCATGTGACACTGAAGAGTGAAGTAATGATGCTGAATATTCAGCTTTGATCACAGGAATAAACTACATTTTAAAATTGTAACAGTTTTGCACAATATTACAGTTTATATTTTACTTGATATAAAATAAATGCAGCCATGCATTTATTGTGCATATGTGACTTTCTTTAAAAGCATTCAAAAATAACCCCAAACTTTTAAACAATACTGTAGTTAAGTTTCAACAACCCATATATTGACATTAATAACTCAAATGACAGATGATTTTGTTGATTTATATTGCAGCCTCAACATTTGGGTGAATTTTTATTTTTGCATGAACTATTCCTTCATTACGACAGTGCTGTTTTTTGCTAAAAAGCAAATTCTTATGGAATGAGAGTTGTTGCCTATCTTTAAAAGAAGAGGTTATGTGAAACTACCAAAAACTGGATATTTTTTGTCTTGCTACTGTGAAATGAAGGCTGAGGTCAGTCTGAAGAATTGACTTCTTGGACAGGGACCGTGAGGACAACAGCAAAGGACATTTGTCTGAACCTCCCTTTGTCCAGCGTTACGTGTCAGGCAGTGTGAATAGCTTAATGTCCTTCTTCTTGCAAAAGCTGTCTACATATTTCAAGTATCCTTTCTTTTCCTAAGCATTGCCGTGTGTGTTTATGTGTGAACGGCTGACAGCAGAAGAGAATGAAACCTGCTGTAAACAAGAACCAAACGCGGGTGGGAGGTTTGTTCACTACAGCCTGGATATAAATGATGTAGTCTCATCTATTTCCCGTCTGAGGCTCGTTTGCTCTCCTACTCTTGACCTCTGTTGGAATAACACTGTGAATAAACAAACAGGACTCTACATTCACAGCTAGCTTTTGTAAGTTATTAGATATGCCAGTTCCTTTCATATAACGGTATTGTTTTTGAGAGTGTGAGTATTTTATTCCTCTTGGCCTTTTTTCTTCCTCAGCATTACACGGACTATTGAGTAGTGATCACATCAGGGTAAACTGTATAAAAGCATTCATTTCAGCTTGTGGGAACATCTCAAGGTGTTACGCTTTTGCTCAACAATACAATAGTTTGTGTATTTCTGTCAAATGTCTATCAAATATCAACCTATTTTATCCGAATAAATTATGCCTTTATTTGAGATTTGCTGTGTGTCAAAGAAAAGGGGTTAAAGGGTCACCGGGGTATTTTAGATACTATTATAGTTTTATAATAATATTTTGATTTTAGTTTATATATACAGTACTGTGCAAAAGTTTTAGGCCACTAGTATTTTCACCAGCTAAAAGATGGTTTAAAGTAAGTTATTTCTATCTTTTGCTGTACTGTGTCAGTAAAAAATATCGGTTTACATTTCCAAACATTCTGTTTGCCATTAATTGTAATAATCTAGTGAGATTTTTGTGCACAAGTGCACAAGTGCATCAAATGCTTATTTATTTTAGTTAATAGAAGTCCTTTGATAAAGAAAATCTATTTATGACATTTATGACAGCATCCTCATTTTATGTGCCTAACTGCCTAAAAATTTTAACAGTACTGTAGCTTTGTAGGTATAGGACTCTTACAGCATCTTGGAGACGTTGCCACAGTTCTTCTGGATTTAGTCTGTCTCCGTTTTTTCTGTTTCTTAAGACAGACTGGATTGAATGTTGGAGAGATCAGATCTCTGTTTGCACAAGGAGTCTGACAACAGCCTGTGCTCCATACAAAAATCTCACTGGATTATTATAATAAATGGCAAAATGAATGTTTAGAAATGTAAACTGTTATTTCCTACTGACACACTACAGCAAAAGACCGACTTTAACTGACTTTAAACTATTTTTAGCTGATGAAAATACTAGTGGCCTAAGACTTTTGCACAGTACTGTATATATATATATATATATATATATATAT
>JAHKKF010498803.1:0-32573 GCA_019740295.1 Labeo calbasu | reverse complement strand
GTATTATGCCATGATTTCATTTGTGCGAGTGACACGAAAAACATCCCGGTAGTAATCTATAACATGCTGAGAATATTCGCTTCACGTTTGGTGTGCACACAGCACAATGGTGTGTTCACACCAAAAGTTGTGATTAAATGTAATTAATCGCGCGAGTAGATTACATACAAAGTCAATGCAAAGACGGAGATACCCACCAAGCGATACAAATGACACGAATTTGGGCGACGCGATTATCACAAATGTGTAATATGCAGTTTTAACTTGAACGCGAAGTTCTCATGACGCGTTGTCGCTCAAGCTAGTCAGCAAATAACTTACCGACACATCCAGTGTCTGGTTGTATCAGAAAAAGGAGGAAGCATTTTGCAATGATTTTATTTGTGTGAGTGACAGGAAAAACATCCCGCGAGTAATCTATAACTCGAAGCAAATATTCGGGGATTAAATTTAATTAAACGCACAAGCAGATAAAGTCAATGCAAAGACAAGAATATGCACTATTTCACGTTGGGCGATACGAATGACGCCATACGATTGACGCTCGATTGGAAAAATCGCTTAATGCATTGTTGCACAAGCCAATCAACGAAGAGCTTGTAGACTTAAAGCTTATTCGGTTTGACATTTGATATTTTAATTGTTTTTATGTTTTTATTTGCGGAATTTACGCGAAAAACATCTCACGAATAATGCAATGCAAATATTCCCTTTGTGTTTGGTGCACACACCATAGGAACATTCCCATCAAGTTATGAAAAATTATTTCTGAATGTTCTCAGAACATTTAAAATGTCTATTTATTTGTTTATTTATGTTAACATTAGAGAAAACATTAAGGGAATTTCATAATTTTGCAAACATTGTGAGAATGTTACTTTTGAAAAAACATTACAAACAACATTATAAAAAGAAAAATGAAATGTTCCATGAGCAGTATGGGCTATAAATAATTTAACGTTTTTGGACTAAAGTTTTGATAACATTATTAAAAATGAAATAACTTTGAATGAATGTTTTACTAAGGTCCCTGGAAAAAAGTTCGTTCATGAAACCTTGACAGTACGAGACAAAGTTCTGAGAACATTCCCTGTTAGCTGGAAACATGAGGTAAGTGAACTATGTTTTTTTTGGAATGAACAATTCCTTAAATATTGTGCCTGTACATCACACTTTTATTTACTTTTAAAATACTTTTTTTTTTTTTAAATAAAAACTTAATTCTAAATAATTTGTTTCTCATACCCGTTGTTTTCCTTTTTAAAATATCAATTCAAAATATCGATTCAACAGTATTATGTGCCAACATCTGGCAACATAGAATGACGGTTGGGTTATGATTCGCGCGGGAAGCTAAAATATTTTTCAAATTGAAGGCCCGAAAAAAAACTCCCAACAGCATTTTACGTACTTGTTCGTGAGTAGCATACAAACATTGCATTGATGGTACAATAAGCTTTACTTAAATTACCAGAGCGCACTGAAAGTTACGACAAAACATCCATGTGTTATGAAGCTTCTCGTTGCGTGCCTTATGTACATACATGAACATGTGGTGTAACAGATGTAGCATATGGAACAGAGATCTTTATGCTCTGGTGGGAACAAGGGGGGATGTACGGCAAAAGTATCCCTGACAAAAAACATAACTCAGAGACCCCTACTGACAGCCGTGTTATTCCATATGAAACAGCGCTGCGCCGCATTCAGAGCCGCATGACCTGCGTCGCATGTGCTGTCGTTAAATGAATCACTTCAGGGATTAAAGTCAACTGTAGGTGTCTTTAATCGTCTGATTTTTCCGTAACAGCGCTTTCAGTATCCAAGAAAATAATGGTGTGCAAAGGGAATCACATGGGTGTTCTTCATCAGGGGCCAGCTGTCGAGGAAAGATTAAACACTTGGATTTCTCCCACAGTTCTCTGAGAGTAGCGAGTCGGCCAGCTGTTGCTCACTATGAAACCCTACATTTTGGACGACCCAAAAGAGCCGCAAGTGGATGTAATGCTAATCCATTGCTTTTGCTGAAACTTCACTATTCGCGGTTTCGCAGTCCAGTACGTAAATGCAAGCAAAACAATAAGGATTATCTCACGCTGAGAGAAAGCCCTCACCAACACGTGACTGGATTCTCTCGGAAGGCTTGTAGCCTTTATTTGCTCAGTCAAACGTCCAAACCCCTGCTCAATAAATCTAAATACACAGATGCACATAAATTGGAGATTAGGGAAAACTCAATTTTAAATCTTACGATATACTAAACAGGCATTTATATTAAGCAATGTACTTGAACAAAGTATTACTCAAACGTTTTATTACTTGTCCCTGCATGCATCAGCTCTGTTGCCATTATATATACATTTTAATTTTAAAAAAGTATGAACTATTCCATAACTCATCGTCATCTAAATTTTCTCCTTTTTATTTTATCATTTCTTGTACTGTATGTGCCCTGGTGAAAAAAACAGCATATGATGGTAGGTATGTTTTGATGCTGGTTTAAGCTGGTCCTTTGCTGGTTTATGCTACTCATGTTGCTGGTCAAGGACAAGCATAAACCAGCAAAGGACCAATATAAAGCAGCAAAGGACCAGCTTAAGCCAGCATCAAAACATACCTACCAGCATATGCTGTTTTTTTCACCTGAGTGTTTGTCAGTAGAGGGCAATCTTAAAATGTTAACCCTCTTTATAAGAAGCACCTTGTAGTTTTACAACTTAAAGCACAATGAATTAAAATGCCGAAATGCAATTAACACATCATGTATCTGATAAAATATTTTGAAATCTTACAGAAATGACTTTATAACCAGTAGAAAACACAATCTTAATATGACGCATACTGAGTTTAAATTTGTTCTTATGAATAACAGCTGCTTGACGATTCATATTTATTCTACATCAGTATTTGTCATAATTTGACATTTTGCATTGTCATTAGTCATAATTTCAACATGACTTCCGATGCGTGACGCAAATGTAATCTAAATAAAACATTCTATTAAAAAAAAACCTCTTACCCATTAATTTTTGAGAAGTCATATTTCCGATTATTTTTATAGACTGCTCACATCCTCTTACTATAGGTGGGTGAAAAAAAATGACTAAATATAGCATTTTGTAATATTATTATTATTTTTTTTAATTAAAATAAAAATGTAAAAAAAAATCAATACATAAATAATATTATTTATATATAATATGTTTAATAATTTGACAGCCCTAATAATATATTTTACTTTTAAAGTAGTAATCTTTTATAGGTTTCATAGGTTTACCAAAGCAAAATCTAAATCTTTCCAACTACCCCTTTTGGCAGTTTAAGCAGACAAAGTTACACCATTCACAGCTGAAAAGGGCATTCGTTTAATGCCCGTTGGGATCTGACTCCGCAATCCAAATGTTTCAACATGAACACGGTTGATGCAGCCATCAAGAGACTCGTGCACTAGCCTCATTTATGTAATCAAAAACCTTTGCTAACCTCGAGATGGGAACAAAGGATAAGACTAAAGAGATGAAAGCCTTGGAAGTTTGAGTCACAGCCTTGACCAGATGGGTTTTATTTAGTGCTCTCGCAAACATTCGGAATCACTGTTAACATATTTCCCCAAACTGTGTAAGATAAAAGTTGTAAATCTGTAGGTCTGATGTTGTAGTATTTAGTGCTGCTATTTGCATTGCACTTTATACATGCAACAAATCACATCTATTTAAGCAATTGTAGTTAAATGTCAGCATGCAAGTGCCATACAGATAAATATAAAAACACATTTGTGGAGGCCTGCTAGCACAAATCAAACCCTGAAAGTAGGTGGAAGCTACATTTCATTTGCAGCCTTTCATTAAAATAATATTACCAGAGCACAGCAAACTACCAAATTTTAACACTGATTACTATGTGACTAAAGCATAACCATAAATGTTAGGCGTTGTCTGCTTTGGAATTTCTGGGTTGGGCCGTTTAGGTTTACCTAAGCTTTCCAAATTTTCTTCATTCAAATACTATATTTACCATCATATTAAAGGAATAGTTCTCCGAAAAATGAAAATTTGCCTAAAATATACTTACCTTCAGGCCATACAAGATGTAGATGATTTTGTGTCTTCATCAGAACAGATTTGGAAAAATTTAGCATTTTATCACTTGCTCATCAATGGATCCACTGCAGTGAATGGGTGCCGTCAGAATGAGAGTCCAAACAGCTGATAAAAACATCACAATAATTCACAAGTGATTCACACGATTTCGGTAAAGCGAAAAGCTGCGTATTTGCAAGAATCAAATGCAAGAATCTTAATCCATGATTAAGTTGCTTTTTAACTTCAAACCCATGGCTTCTTGCTAAAATACGAGTCCTCTATCCATGGCCAGAAGCAATGGTTTAAATGTAAAATGCCATAATAATTAATTTGTTTCTTACAAATTTACAGCTTTTCACTTCACAAAATGGATTACTTTGGATTACTGTGATGTAATCCGTCATTCAGCACCCATTCACTGCAGAGAATCCATTGGTGAGCAAGTGATGAAATGCTGCATTTCTGAAATACAGTTGTGGTCAAAAGTTTACATATACCAAAATAAGAGGGATCATACAAACTGCATGTTATTTTTTTATTTAGTACTGACCTGAATAAGATGATTTTGAGATTTTGAGATCCATTTTTTTCACACTGAGGACAACTGAGGGACTCAATATGCAACTATTACAAAAGGTTCCAATGCTCACTGATGCTTCAGAAGGAAACACAATGCATTAAGAGCCGGGGGTGAAAACTGTTAAAATTTTAATATCAGGGTAAAATTAACTTATTTTGTCTGCTGGGAAACATGCAAGTATCTTCTGTAGCTTCTGAAGGGCAGCACCCTGACAAAAATATGATATTTAGGCAAAATAAGAAAAATTTACATATCTTCATTCTGTTCAAAAGTTTTCACCCCCGGCTCTTAATGCATCTTTTTCCCTTCTGAAGCATCAGTGAGTGTTTGAACCTTCTGTAATTGTTGCACATGAGTCCCTCAGTTGTTCTCCATGTGAAAAGATGGATCTCAAAATCATAGTCATTGTTGGAAAGGGTTCAGATACACAACAAATGCTGAAAAACCACAACATTTGTGGAACAGTGGGCAGTTGAACTGTTCAGGACAAACAAGGGACTCATGAACAACTATAACTAAAAAAAAAAAAAAAAAAAAAAACAGCTGTGGATCATTCAGGTAACAACACAGTATTAAGAATCAAGTGTATGTAAACTTTTGAACGGGGTCATTTTTTAAAATTCAATTATTATTTTCTTGTATACTATATGTGAACATCTTTTATGCGAAATATCTCATTCAGGTCAGTCAGTGCTACATTAAAAATAGCATGCATTTTGTACGATCCCTCTTATTTAGGTAAAATAATTCACATTTTGCAGATTCTGCAAGGTGTATATAAACTTTTGACCTCAACTGTAAGTGTTTCACATTCCTGAGAACAGTTATAGATGTCTGCTAAATACTATGCGTTTAAAAATCAATAGTTTACAAAAATGTAACTTAGAACTGTAAAACAATGACCGAAATTACTGTTTCAAATCAACAGCACAGCAATGTTGCATTTTTCTGCTATTGTATCATTCACATTAGCATGAACACTTAAGCTGTGCTTTCAAACATGTGGTTTGGTAAACCGTAGTGCCGGAAGAGTCGCATCCAGTTTCATATCTCTGTGAGCGAATTTTCTTGTGTATTGTAAATGATTACACATGTGCAATCAAAGAGTATAAATGTTTATAGGTGCTTAGCCACGCGCACGTAGGAGTGTGTTTATGAAAGGGCACGTGCGTGTGTTTTTCTTGAATTTATTTTAGCATTAATCCCAGTATTTGTTTAGCACTTTCATCCAGATGAAGACAAACAAAAGAAATCCAGTTCCATAAAATTAGTACTGAGATATTTGATATTTGTTTGTACCTGTATATCTGTTCTCAAAAAGCCAGTGATTTTTTTTTTTTTGGCTGTCTGTCAGCTCACCGCTGACTGGCCAATGAGACGCAGGGTGGCTAAACACGCCCACTGACCGTCTCCTTGAATGGAAATCACACTGATATTTGTAACCGTCTTCCATATGGTGCCAAAAGCAAGCTGTAGTGTTTGCTTTTGGCAAAACAATTTTGTTGTTGGTTTTTAAGTTGGCAACGTTTGTTTAAAGTAACGTTTTAGTTTTTGCAAAGTGCTTATCAAACAGTGTGGGCGATTTTATCAGTCGGCTGGATGACCTTGAGTAGGCTGTGATGATCAAACAGAATGATTTCCGTAACATAAATCTGAAAATCTATCAGAAATATAGGAGTATTGCCAATATTTAACTAGTAAGTAAATAAATACATTTTATAAATTTCAACTTTCATAACTTTCCCTGATTATTTTTAAGATTTACGCTCAAAGCTTTAAATGTTTTTTTGTTTTTTAACAATTTACAATTATGGTTATTTTTAATTGGAGTAACTTTTAATTAAAAATGACTTCAAATGTAAAAATAATCAACTGAAAGAGTAATTCATTAGTAATTAAATTTTTAAAACACCTTTGTTATTTGCATTTGCAGTGTATTTTTATACTTTGAATTACCCTAATCGATTCAGAAAAACGACATAATGAAAGAAAACAAAAAGAAAAAGTAAATTAAAAAAGAAAGTCCATGATAACTTGATTTGCTTGTAGACTCTCAGGGGCCTCACAACTTCACAGACTTGTAATTGTGATGAGTCA
The DNA here is from genome assembly GCA_019740295.1 of Labeo calbasu. NCBI lineage: Eukaryota > Metazoa > Chordata > Actinopteri > Cypriniformes > Cyprinidae > Labeo > Labeo calbasu. The sequence continues at coordinate 25,814 of JAHKKF010498803.1, read as the reverse complement.
GTGTGGGGGTTCCTGGTCTTTTATTGGTCATGTCAGGTCTTACCCCGCCTCTCTCGACCAATAGAATTTCAGCGATTTGCATGCGGTCCGGCACGGGAGGATAAAGACACGCAAGTAGCGGTACTGATTTAAACTCTTCAGAGGAACTCTGGACAGAAGACATCTAAAGCAGCTGCAACCCCCCAACTGGAATATTAACCTGCTGTAACGCTGAAAATACCCGGATCTCAACGGCTTTTACACTTACTTTAATAAGTTGTTGCATCCGTGATCATAATATTTATATTAATATGGGGAGAGTAAGCAGCGCTTGTTTTATATCTTGGATGTATTTTGTCTACATTTCCTCGGGTTTTGCAACAACGATTGAACCAACGATTGAATTTACCACTTTTAGTAAGTATACGCTTATTTGTTTTATAAAAGCATAGAATGAACCTTGCTAAAAAAGTTTAATGTTAAAGTTTCACGTTTCCGATCTCTAACTTCGAATAACACAATTTACAAATATCAAAAATCGATTTTCTTGCACTAGTAGGAACGCAAAGGTCATTATGTGCAGGCATGACTTCATTTTACTGTATGTGAGTTTCATTATCTTTAATTTTACAACCAATTTTTATTTTTATGTATACATTTATATATTATTTCATATACTGCATTATTAATTTGAAGTCTTAAAAATCTTGTTTGGTGGTGCAAACCTGTAAAACACATTTTTCTTGTTTTTAGTAATATTTAGTATTTTTATGTAGCATTTATTATTCTTATGCCACTCATAAATCATATTAACTTCCCCAAAATTATTTTTTATGGTCAGTCTGTTTTGTTTTAATAGTGATTACATTAACTTTTACCTTACAAAATATCGTAGAAAACTTGATTTGCAAACATTATGAAACTTAACATCTTTAAAAAAAGTCAAATTTGATGACTTTTAACTATATGGCACAAAAATTTATCAGGTCAAACGTTGTTTGAGACTGCATACATGCATTTGACATACCAGAAAATCAGTTATGAACACATATTGAAGGACTTACAGCGAAACAATTTTTTTATGCGTAGTCAGTCAAGCGCTGGGAAAGCTTCCAAGCATGCCATTTGGAAGTAATTCGTCATATACAAAATAAGGGAAAAGTATAAGCACATGCAAGATAAGCTTCTTTACAACTTCAATAATTAAAATTTCTATAATCAGCTTACAAGTTAAAAGCATTTAATGTAAGCAGCACTTACCTTGCTAGCTGTTAAACTCATTGGTGATCTGGTTTTGGACAGATAACATGTTGGAAAATGCCACAGAATGGATGACAGACTTCACTGACATCGAGTCCAAGTTTTCCTTCAGGACCAGCGAGGAACCCGAAGATGATCTGTGCTACATAGTTCCGGGTCAACCCGAAACCATCAAGGAATGTAACTTCAATCCAGACACCAAGACTTTCGTAGTTATTCACGGATGGACGGTGAGTGTTTCTACTACACTTGTTGAATGACATACAAAGCGGTCCAAACCATGACGCCAATGATTTTGTCTCAGGTCACAGGTATGTTTGAAAGCTGGGTTCCCAAACTGGTAACAGCCCTGTATGATCGAGAGCCAACGGCCAACGTGATTGTGGTGGACTGGTTGTCCCGTGCACAACAACACTACCCTACATCAGCCGCCTACACCAAACTAGTGGGGAGAGACGTGGCCAAGTTTGTCAACTGGTTACAGGTATGTCAATCACATTTGGAGATGGTTTGTTGTACATCAAGATAAAGAGCATCTGATGGAGAATCTTGTCTGGTTTCTTCATCCAGGGTGAGATTGGCTATCCTTGGGAGAAGCTCCATCTGTTGGGATACAGTCTTGGCGCTCATGTAGCAGGAATCGCTGGTCTTCTCACCAAACATAAGGTTAACAGAATCACAGGTAATTTGAAGTTGTTTCTCAGGGTGTCAGTTTTCAATTGTACGCTTAAAAAATGCATTAAAATGGACCAATCTTCTTGGATCTTCAGGCATGGATCCCGCTGGCCCTAGTTTTGAGTACGCAGATGCCCAAAGCACCCTTTCCCCTGACGATGCCCTTTTCGTGGACGTTCTTCACACCAACACTCGCGGTTCTCCGGATCGCAGCATTGGGATTCAGAGGCCAGTGGGCCACATTGATATCTACCCCAACGGAGGAACATTCCAACCTGGTTGTGGCCTCCAAAACACAGTGTTGATGGTGGCCACCACTGGTTTAAGAAGTACGTTCCCATACATTTTTCCTCAGATGTTCCTAGGTTTCCAATCACAAATACAAGCTTTAACATTTCTCTTGGTTCTCTGCAGACATGGATCAGATCGTGAAGTGCTCCCACGAGCGCTCCATTCACCTGTTCATTGACTCGTTGCTCAACCAGGAGCAAGAAAGCTTGGCTTACAGCTGCAACTCCAAAGACACCTTCAACAAGGGGATGTGCCTCAGCTGCCGCAAGAACCGCTGCAACAAGGTGGGCTACGGAGTCAACAAAATTCGCACACGCAGGAGCAGCAAGATGTACATGAAGACCAGAGATGTGATGCCCTATAAAGGTGCGAAGCACCAAAGTTCATGTTTTTTTTATTTTATTCTAAAAAACCCTTTCTAAATACAACTATCTTCCCACAGTTTTCCATTATCAAGTGAAGGTCCACTTCTTCGGCAAGACTAAATTGAACTACGCTGACCAGCCCATGAAGATCTCACTGTACGGAATCCATGGCGAGAAGGAGAATATCCCTTACGTTATGTAAGTCGTCAGCTTTTCCTGCTGGATATGTCAGGTTTTGATTAACTACAAATGCAATGTTAAGATGTTTACCAAGAAAGATCCAGAGACTTTACTTTGGTTTCAGTGATTTTTATGACCTACACTCTCAAAATAAAGGTTCTTTATTGGCATTGATGGTTCTACGAAGAATCTTAAACATCCATGGAACTTTTCAAATGCAGAAAAGGTTCTTCAGATTTTTAAAATGTTCTTCAAGAACTGTTCACTGAAAGGTTCTTTGTGGAACCAAAAATGGTTCTTCTATGGCATCACTGCAAAAACACCCTTTTGGAACTTTCATTTTTAAGAGTTTAGGTACCAAAACAAACAACTATTTTGGACCATGTTTTCCCTTAGATTGGATTCTGTCCTGAACTGAGATAACAGAGAAAGTAATACAGATGGGTTTTGGTTCCACAGGCCTGCTTTGAACACAAACAGCACCGTGTCTTTCCTGCTGACCACGGATGCGGACATCGGAGACCTGCTGATGGTAAAACTTTTCTGGGAGAAGGACACCCTCATCAGCTGGCCATGGCGGAGCCCCGATACCTTCCACATCCGCAAACTACGCATCAAATCAGGAGAAACGCAATCTAAGTAAGCAGAGAGACATATTTTGACCTTCTTTAACTTAAACCTTCTTTAAAACATGCAGAATTCCAAACATATGTTTTTTTGATCCAGGATCATCTTCAGTGCCAAAGATGGTGAATTCTCCTACCTTTCCCGTGGAGGCGAAGCTGCCGTCTTCGTGAAAGACAAAGAAGCCCAGTCGAGCCGCAAAAACCAGAGGTAAATGTCTATCCAATTTGCTGACACAACTCTTGTGACCTTCCTTGCTCAGTTATTATGTTCTTGTTTTATTTGTTGTGCCGAGTTTTGTTTAACTAAACCCTTTGCACTTTACACTGATTTACGCAGATTGCACAAGCTGAAGATGCACGGAAGTTCGTTCAAACAGAGCACTGAGTAAAGACACACGTCGTAATCCACCTCTGCTGGGATCTGGCACGAAACCTGCCAGGGAAAACTGGAACGGTAGAGATTGATCTCTCCCGAATATTCGGACTAGTAACCCTCACCCGACCCAAATCCAGAAACACATCCTGCATCTTGAAAACATTGCTGCTGTGCAGTTTTAAAACAAAACAATCACTTCAGATACCGCTCATCTGGATAGACAATCTTTAGTCTGCGTCTTAAATCCATAAAAATGATAATCAAATCTCTATGCAACATATTTATGCAAGTAATCAGTTCTAGTCTATCTAAAAATGACTTGCACTTAGTGAAAAGCATTGGTTAGTTGTCCACCAAAGACTCATTTGGAGAAAGATGCCACTCGAAACGTTACGGTTTGTTTGGTTTATCAGTATTACTATTGAAATTCCATTTGATAACTAGGTTATTCAGCCGTTTGGTCGTACTGTGAATTAGATTGTATCAAAGCCGTTTTGTAGCTATGCTAATCCTCTTTGCCTCAGTTTCCGAAAGCAAAAATATAAGATTTGTCTTTGTTGCAACCTGTCAGTCTGAATGAATTGCTTTTAAAACCAAAAAACTGGGACCAAATCTTCTCTCTGCTGAATATGTGTAATTGTCATTATATATACCTACAAAAAGCTCTTCAGATGTCTACTTTTCTTTCATTTCTTGGGTTATTGTGTCTGGCACAGGTCACTTTAAAGGCTTTGCCTCCCTTTGATTCAGTATTGTTTGGCAAAAGAGCAAAATCAACAAACGATTCTGACACTTTTGTTCTGTTTTTCATCACCTCCTTCAAATCAGTTTTGTTTGGTAAAAGAGAAAAATCAACAAACAGTTCTGCCACTTTTGTTTTGTTTCTCACTACCCCCTTCAAAGCAACTCAAAGACTGTTTCATCTGCATTTTAAAAAAGAAATGAGGCGAGAAACTACTTTAGTTTATATATGAGCTAGCCAAGAAGTAAAACAAGATGCATTTGATCTGAAATGTTGACAGTATTCCAGGCCTGCCAGGTTTGACTGCCCCACATAATAGCCACAAATACACCAAAACTCTTCCTTTTTCCTATTTATTGATTGTATATATTTGTATATTAAGCACATAATATATGTATTCCATGTTTCTGAGGTGCTCTTGCTTTTTCTTTTGAATTATGTAGCCTTTCTATTTTTATAAACAAACGTTGACTGATTGAAGTGACTGGAAGCAAATGAAAAGATCAGCTGTGATTATATGAATCTATATGCCATGCACTGTATGATGTCATTTTAATAAACGCTATGTTACAGTATGAGAGCGCTTTGCGTTTTTAATTTAAATTTAATTCAATTTAATTCTTTATTTTCTGTGCAAATGACATGTCTGCATTAAATTAGTATAATTTCATGTCTCAGACAAAAAAAAAAGAAAAGTAAACTGGCTGCAAAGTTTACAGAATCAACAAAGCATAGACACTGATTTATGGATCTCTTTAGATCTGTTGTTTAAATATACGTATTTTAATCTAATCTGATAAAAAAGACAGCCACCTACTATTGTTTTGCTCACGTTAGCTTCATTCATATAAGATACTATGTGAATGGATTGTCATCCATTCAAATAACAACAATGCGTTGTTTAAAAAAAAAAAAAAAAAACGTGAATTTACTGGCATTGTTAAATGGGAGAGGGAAACACGTGCAGCAACCTCAAATCACAACACAAGGAGGTTGTTTTTCCAGATCCCCTTCCCTTTTTCGTGGAAGAACAAGTTCTTGGAATGAAATAACAACATTCCGATACTTTCATTAGTCAGATACTCCTGCAAGAGACTGTTGTGAAATGTGTTTAATTTTCTGGAATATACCCTACTTCTGACAGTTTATCACATTAAGGAATAAAGAAGTTAGATATGGAGATTTAAATGTGGTTTTGATTTATCACTTTCTAATTCTTCTTAGAAATCATATTCAAGCTCCTCCAAGTTCTTGTATAGTGGGCAGTGATTTCTAGAAGTGTTTTCATCTGCTAAAGAGCATGGACAGGTTATTAGTTATGATTTTGTTCTCAAAGAATATTTTGCATGAAAGCAGCAATTAGCAGCCTGGTCCTTATTATAACAAATGGAAGGAATGACCACAGTGCAGCTGTCATTCAGAGTTTTGGCAGGGTCTGAGTGTTATGGTATGACTATGACACAATGCCTGCAAAGAGCATTGAGGGTACTGGCACATAATGAGTTATGAGTCTTTGTTTTGTCTTTGTCTCAAATAGTAAAGAGACAAATAGTAAAGAGACTTTATTAATTTATCCTCCATGTTGAATATTAATGTTTTGCATGAATATTGACAAACATTCATGACATAACAGGTTGTTGACACAAAAAGGTCAGTCTGAAGTGGTCTAGAGATCTGTGCCGTTTCCTAGGAATATGTGAATTGAGAAAAATACCTGACAAATTTCTATAAACAACAAAAGATAGAACGACTGACAGAACTATAGATAGATAGATACGTAGATAGACAGATATAATTTTGCAAACATTATGGGAATGTTACTTTTGAATGTTCTAAGAACTTTCTGAAACAAGTAGTAACATTTAAATAACGATAGACAGACGTCAAACTAACACGTTAAAAAGACGTTTTTAGATAGATAGATACACACATACTTCTAAGAATGTTTTGCTAACATTAAATATGCTAATAAAATGTAATTTCTGAACATTCAAAATGACCCGTTTTTAAACTTTTCTTGATTATACGAACATCATGCGAACATTCTATTTTATCATTTTGCAATTATAGGAATGTTACTTTCGAATGTTCTTGGAACTTTCTGAAACAAGTAGTAACATTTAAATAACGTTAGACAAACGTCAAACTATCATTAAAAAGATTTTTTTTTTAGATAGATAGACAGACAGACAGACAGACAGACAGATAGACAGATAGATAGATAGATAGATAGATAGATAGATAACAAAATGTTCTTAAGAATATTTTGCTAAAGTTCTCGGACCTTTCAAAATGACCCGTTTTTAAATTTTTTTTTTTTTCAAAAACTTTATCATTCAATATTCCTTATATTGTCATTCAGAGAGATATAGATAGATAAATAGACAGACAGATAGATAGATAGATAGATAGATAGATATCAGATATTATTTAATAATCATTATGCAAACATTATGGAAATGTTACTTTTGAATGTTTTCAGAACTCTTTGAAACAAGTAATAACATTTAAATAATGTTAGACGAAGGTCAAACTAACACGTTAAAAAAACGTTTTTTAGATTTATATAAGTAAGTTTAAAACATTGTTTTAGAACACTAGACTGACAGAACGATAGAACGACAGACAGGAAAAGGAGCAACATGAACATTTTGCAAAACCTCTCCTTTTTCACTCCATGAAAAAAATGAAGACCACTTGGATCTGAAACGATCCGAGGGTGAGTAAATGATGACAAAATGTTCATATTTGGGGTAAAATGTCCGTTCAAGGTAAAAACCGCATGTTTTATTATGGTAAAAAACCTCGTGAGACTTACACAGCACTAGATTAAGCAGCACTTGACTAGTCCTAAACAAATGTGAGACCGTATTACCCCGCCTGTGGGCTGAGACCAATGGCTCTTACTCGTGCTATTTAGGAACTTAACTGAAGTCTGAGGCTCAGATTTCATTAGCGAGTATTCAAGTGGTACAAGGAGTTTGCGAATATTTGATTTCTCAGTTTGTGTTACAGCAGGCAGCACGCGCAACAGCAAGGTGAGGATCAGAAGCGCCAAAAGTTCACGCAGAAAAGACATGAACATTTTGTCATTCCAATGCGTTTCGTGGCTCTTATTAAGCTTCACTGGTCTTCTCGTCGCTGCTCTGGAGAAAGAAATCTTCACCAACGAACTCTTTGGTAAGATGTATGAAATGTTTGTTGATGCGCCGTAAGAAATGCATTCGGATAACCTGAGGCGTTATTTGAGTTGGTCGTGACGCGGTTCTTTAATTTTAATGCTTGTGTTTTCAATTCCTACCGCAAATCCTCCGTTTATGATGGGAATACTTTTTAATATCCGGCAACTGTCTGAGCTTTTAAATCCATGAAGTAGACTGTAAAAGCTGCCGGTGACCATTTACCTCACATTTCTTCGAGTCGACTAGATGTTAGATGATGTTTTAAGAGGAGGATTTCTATAAAGTACATTTCAAGTTCATACTCAAGGTAACACAAGGTAATCTTCAGAGTGTAATCTGATATCCCATCGTTTACAGGTGTGATAATAGTGTATAGTAAGCATATTATGGCTCCACCCATCAAGGATGTCAGCTGAGCTGAACTATTGAAAAAGTGTCCTCTCAAATCCTGTTTTATTAAGCATACGAAGTATGTCAAATCGTATACCTAATTTTTATTACTTTATATTTTGTTCTATGATGTATATATTATTTTTTGATATTGATAATTTTGATAATTAATAATATATTTTATAATAATAAAATAATTTACAATCAATTTGACTTTTTAAAATGTTATTTCAATATTTGAATGTATTTTTAATTAAATTTTTAATTTAAGATATTTTTTAATTTTAGAATTAAAATTTTATTTTAATATTGTTTTTCAATGACTAATACTACTACATAGCCAAAAAGTGTAATTCTAATATTATAGACGTTTTAATAAAACACTTCCTAAAATTATATAAAAATGCATTTTTGCATTAAGTTAAGGTTTTAAGATTTTTTTTGTATTTTATTTAAAGTACATTTTAATAGTGCTATATTATTTTTTTTAATGGCTATTATCTTTACATAGATAATTTCCTGGAGGATCTAAGGGACCTGTCAGACATCAACAAAGCCAATGTCAAGTTTTCTCTGAGAAACCCGTCCCAACCAGATGATGACGTGTGTTACATTGTACGTGGCAAACCAGAAACTCTCAACATCTGCGACTTCAAAAACACTTCAAAAACCTTTTTGGTCATTCATGGGTGGACGGTAAAGCAACATTTACAAACATTCGATAAATTCATCTGATTGTCTGTCAAGCTGTCCCATGCATTAGTGCTAAGTTAACTCTTTTCTCCTTAGGTAAGTGGATTGTTTGAGAGCTGGGTTGAGAAACTGGTTGCCGCACTTTATAACAGGGAAAAGGACGCTAACGTCATTGTTGTGGACTGGTTGGACACAGCGCAGAACCATTATGTGGTGGCGGCACAAAACACGAAGACAGTGGGACAAGAGGTCGGACATTTTATAGACTGGCTGGAGGTTTGTGTTAGCACAACAAATCTAAGCAAATCAAATACACATACTGCTATTCTAGGTTTTTAATTAACATCATGCCCAATTCATAAGGAGTCTACCAATGTCCCTCTGGAGAAGTTGCACCTCATTGGCTACAGTCTTGGCGCCCACGTCGCAGGTTTTGCAGGAAGCCATGCAACCAATAAAGTTGGACGAATCACGGGTAGGTTCCTCTGCGTTCTTTTGAAAGTAAACCCTAGGACAGGTCTTAAACACAACGTATGAGACAACGATTTGGGTTTTGCAGGTCTAGACCCAGCTGGACCAGACTTTGAAGGAGCCCACGCCCACGGACGGCTGTCCCCAGATGATGCCCATTTTGTAGATGTCCTCCACACATTCACCCGAGGTTCCCTGGGTCTCAGTATCGGTATCGAGCAGCCGGTCGGCCATGTGGATATATACCCCAATGGAGGAAGCTTCCAGCCTGGCTGCAACTTGAGAGGAGCTCTGGAGAAAATTGCCAGTTATGGAATACTTGGTAAAGACCCCCTGCCTGTTATTCGTAACTTTCCCAAAGTTGAAAAGAGATTAGTCATGCATCAGGAGTAGGTCATGACATTGTCACATTTTTTCATAATCTAGCTTTCAAATTTGTTTTGCCAACATACACTGAAATCTGCTACAACCTTTCTACAATGAACTCATTCATCTCTGCTAAATACTAGGTTTACTGCTATGACTAAAAGGACTGTTTCATTAATACCCTTAGCCTTAAATAATGCCATCAGATGCGAGCACGAGAGGTCCGTCCACCTGTTTATCGACTCCCTGCTGAATGAGGAAGAACCTAGCAGAGCGTACAGCTGCGGGAGCAATGACATGTTCGACCGCGGCATGTGCCTCCAGTGTCGCAAGAACCGCTGTAACACCGTGGGCTACAATGTCAGCAAAGTCCGTAAGGCAAGAAGCGCCAAGATGTTTACCAAGACACGAGGCTCCATGCCGTTCAGAGGTCAGTGTCAACTTTCACGAATTTTGTTTTGGTTTGTTTTTTTTAGTTTTATACGTTTATATAGTTAAGTTGCCTTGAGAAAGCCGGTCCAGACCTTCAGACTGGTCTGACTCGGTGTGCTATATCTTTTTAGACTGATCTGGCTTACAGTTTTGGTAAACAAGACTATCAAACCCACCAAAAATCCCATAGACTTACATTGACGGAATGTTCAAATGAGCCAACACTTTTCAACACTTACCAGAATCCTTTGAGGCTCAATCAAGCGTCCCTTCTATGTACTATTTCTAATCAAGTTAGACTCATTTCAGCTTCCACTCTAATATTTCTAATATTTCTAACCTATCTATCTAAATCATGCTAGCAACATGCTAGTAACATGCTAACAACATGCTAGTAACATGCTAATCATGCTAACAACATGCTAATAACTTGCTAATCGTGATAGAAACATGCTAGCAATGTGCTAGTAACATGCTAATCATGCTAACAGCATGCTAGTAACTTGCTAATCATGCTAACATGCTAGTAACATGCTAATAACTTGCTAATCATGATAGAAACATGCTAGCAATGTGCTAGTAACATGCTAATCATGCTAACATCATGCTAATAACTTGCTAATCATGTTGGAAACATGTTAACACAATTCTAGTAACATGCTAATCAAGCTAATAACATGCTAGTAACTTGCTAATCATGATAGAAACATGCTAGCAACTTGGTAGTAACATGCTAATCATGCTAACAACATGCTAATAACTTGCTAATCATGACAGAAACATGCTAGCAACTTGGTAGTAACATGCTAATCGTGCTAACAACATCCTAATAACTTGCTAATCATGAGAGAAACATGCTAGCAATGTGCTAGTAACATGCTAATCATGCTAATAACACACTAGTATCTTGCTAATCATGCTAACAACATGCTAGTAACATGCTAATCATGTTAACAACATACTAATAACTTGTTAATTATGCTAACAGCATGCAAATCATGTTAGAAACATGCTAGTAACATGCTAATCATGTTAGAAATATGCTAGTAACATGCAAATCATGCACGAAACATGCTATCAACATGCTAATCAGACTAGAAACATGCTAGAAACTTGCAAATTATGTTAATCATGCTAAGAACATTGTAATTAGCCTATACAAATACAAGCAACAAGCTAAACATGCTAAAACATGTTAACAACATGTTAAATCATGTAAGCAATGTGTTAAATCATGCTAGCTGCTTTCATACTTTTACAACTGCTTCAAACTTTCAGGCTAGGCTTTCTCAAGCCAACTTAAAGTTTGTTCTCAAACTTTACTCATCTAGTTTTTATTAAGCTTTAGCAGGTGTTTAGACAATACTGTTTTCAACGAAAAATGGAAAACCTTTAAGCATTTTGGCCGTTCATTTAAGCTTAAAGTATACTTCACTTTTTACGCATACGCAAGGGTCAGTGTACAGTGTGTGATGCAAATTTTGTCATCTGAATATAGCCCCAAACTGCATCAACTGTGTTAAATATTTTTAACGATGTTAAACTGGAAAAATGAATCACCTGCATTAACACTAATTTAGATAGCACTAATTTTAGTACTTCAACTAAACTAAATGAAAATTTAAAGTGCTGCCTTGGCAGTTAGCTGAAATATTGTTTTTTTTTTTTATGGTTTTAGTTTTAGTTAACGATGATAACCCTGGTTGTGAGACGCTAAAACATTGTCATTTTTTATTTTCAGTTTTCCACTATCAGCTGAAAATCAACTTCCATGGAGAAATAAATCAATTAGCAATGGATCCAGCACTGACAGTCTCACTTTACGGTACCAATGGTGAAGCAGAAGATCTCAAGTTGAACATGTAAGTAGTCAATAATTATATCATAAAGATGACTATATAGTGTGCATACCAGTCAAATTTCATTTGCTTTACTAACTTCATCAAGCAGACAGGAGAAGATCACCGCCAATAAAACTTACTCATTCCTCGTGGTAACCGAGAAGGACGTTGGAGATCTTCTGATGCTGAAGTTTAGGTTGGAAGAGTCCACATCTCCTTTACTCAATCTACTCTCCTCGTGGTGGTACGGAGATTCTGCAAATTCTGGCGCACAGGTCCATAAAATCAGAGTCAGAGCCGGGGAGACACAAAAGAAGTACGTGTCTAACCTTTTTACTAGATATGGTAAACATAAAAAGCTTTAAATTCACATTTCTGAGCCATTTTTGCTCAGTGACGTCAGTGAATTGGCCTTGAGAAAGTCGGTTCTCCTCAAGTTCACACAGGTGTCCTAGGAGAGTAACACCAGGTGTAGTTCATCACATTAACTATGAACTACCAACATTTCACTACAGAACATAATTTAAACTTATCTACTGTTTTTCAAATTTTCGTGAAACGTTTTGGTGGTTTTCTTCACAATAAAAGCCACCTGATTTGATATTTTTTGTTTTATAAAGCATTGACATTCACACACTTTTAAGCACTTTCATTCTTCATTTTTTAGGATGGTGTTGTGCTTGAAAGATCCCCAAATGGGAAGTTTAAATCAGGATGTTGTATTTGTGAAATGCAAGGAGCCATGGAAGTCGTTATCTAAAAGGTGATAGATAGATGCTATAATTAAGCTAGTATTTTTACATTTAATCTGAAATATTTCTAATAACTTTAATTTTGTTTCATTCCAACACAGGCTCAAACTGAAGAGCTAATGAAAGGATGTACAAGCGATTTTGCTGAAGCACTTCAACAAATGTATTTATACAGCTGTTATTTATTAAGACTGCAACTGCACTGACTGTACTGTATTGTGTGATATGTGTTGCTATGAATGTGATTCATGCAAATGGATTGTGGACTTTTGTACTAGGGTATGCCAAAGGCTTAAAAAGCCTTGAAATGTGATTGATTGTATTAAATAATACTGGATTTGTGTTTGAATTAGGTCATTAGTTAATTTAGTCTATCATTATTGTAATGAGGATGCTTTTGGCTAACAGCAAACACAGTTCAAGCATTGTCTTACATTATCTGTTCTGTCTTTGAAATAATTTAAGCGTTTTGTACGAAATTATATACTCCAAAAGTTTTATTATTGATTCAGTCAAATTTAGCCTACCGTGAATTTTCGCGGGCAAAATCCAGTCACTTCAATAGGAATCCACGCAATGTCGCGTGAGCCGTGAGTACGAAATATTTCCACACGTAGTTGTTGTTCATAAATGAATCTCCCGAATTCATCGTCTTACCCAGTAGAAAGCAGCTTGGTTTGAAAGTTGCGTCTGTTTGAGCATCGCTATTAGAGTAAGCAATGGACGTTTTAACCCGCGAAATGTCGCTTAAATGAGGCACATAAGAATTCCAACGGCTTTTGTCTTGAGGACGTCAAATATTACTAGGTAAATCATTAAGAAGGTGCTGTAAAACTAGTGTCTTACATTGGTTTACTTCTGACTGAATATTCTGTAAACACGGATTACGTTACGAGGGAACGTTTTCTCTGAGGGAAATGTAAACAATATCATTATTGAAAATCTTGAATGTTTTACCTGTTAACGGTCAAATAAATCACAACTGCAGTTGATAATCTAAAAAGGCATGAACACATAAATGAAACATGTACTGTGTATTGAATGTTTAATTATTGGTACAAGTGTCTTTTGCACATTAGACAACTGACTTACCTAAGCAGGAAGAATACTGCATAAAAAAATAATATTTCATCCTACTGCTACAACATTTTACACATTTTTATGAAAAATAAGGTGATGTACATCAATTAAATGTATGGTTCATAGTTGTAAATTTGTTTTAAAAAATCATAATAAATTATATCTTTATGTCTTAATATGTACTTGAATGTTTTATTCTGCTTTTTTCCCCTAATTTCTTGGTGCCCATATTATTCATTATATACAAATGAACTATTTCATTTACAAATTTATATCACTGAATAAATTAAAACAACATTGTAATGTTTTATTAAATAGTTCTTGACCTTTTTTTACCCCATTCAGGCTTAAATGTCACTTAGTTCTTAGTGCTTATCACAGTAACCCCACCAAGGACGACATGAAGAGATAAAAATCCAGCAGCTCAAACAAAGTGGTGTCACGATATCACTCATCATAGCCAAAAGTTTGCGAAACACTAAATTTTATACTCGCTGATAACATTCTGAACCTGTGATTTCCGGAGGAAACAAATGTGCAGAGACAACCACAAGTAAGCCATTCACAGGTTAATATATACTGTATCTTTATTGTACCATTCCCAAAAACATGTAATCTATGTTAGACTTTCATGAATCTACAGCCATCTTTTGTCATTAACTATGCTGAGATAATCTGGCTTTTTCGAAATCGGAATGTCACGTTCTTGGATTTATTTGAAATAAACAGACGACATTGTGTGCAAAGTTATTGAGGACAAAGACTTATAGTTGAAAAGCTGGACAGTATTCAATTCTCAAATCAGCAGAGGAGTTAAAATAACTATGTAATGACTGATGCTGTGAGACACATTGCTGGAAGAGGCGAAGTAAACTCAAATCATGTTTGGACAGATGCAGTTGACTCTCAGCTGTGCATCTGGACAGCCTTTAGCGATCGGTCGGATGTTTTGAACATTCATAAGTTGCCTCAAAAGCAATGTTTTCTTGCTTGCAGGGAGTGTTTTTTGCCAGTTGGAAGGCTCCAAGTGGAAAGATGTTTACCTGTCGTCATCAGTCTCAAGTGGCTGTCCAAAAACACAGATAGTTCCGGCCATTACTGCCGAAATGGCGAGAATACCCAGAAGTATCGCCCACCAATGTGCCTGCAAAAAAGAGAGAAGTTTCAAATAATAGCAAACATAGTCGCCAAAGTGTTTTTAGCTTGCTGTTATGCAGTTAGGGTTGTTCCATGTTGGTCCAACAAACCTTCATCCAATCCGCAAGGTCATCAAACTCATCCAATTTCAGGAAAGAATTCTTAAGCCTTGCAATTGGGCCGTCAGCATCTAGGATTCGGCACACTTTGAACCTGTCGCAGTAGCCTTGGTTTCCAGAGCAGGGCGTCCCAGGAACCAAAGCCACACGTTTCCCCTTAAAGTACTGTAGAAGAACAGAAGAAGTGGTGCTTGCACAGGTATTAGGTTTATCTGTGGAAAGAAAATACCAAGGAAGAAAAATACAAGAACGCAGAGTTTATTGACAGTTTATGGAGCAGTAATGTCAACGCAAACAGTTCATTAAAACAAATGGCTGTTTATGCATCTAATTTATTTGGAGCAGTAAACACGTTCTGTTGAGGCGGAACAGTGTGGTTACCTCTCTGCTGGCAGCACATATGGCACTTCTCTGTCTTGTTCTCTCCCGGGCAGTCACATTGCACCATGTTATACAATGCGCAGAGAGACATGCCACATTCCTGTGACATCAAGCCACAAGACACTGGTTACAGAGGACGTCACGTTGTGTAATAGGACAATAGGCAAAATATACCCAATTTACATGATTACTATGCTCATTAAGCCTAAATGATTTCATGTGTTTAGTTCCAAAACACATATTAATCAAAAGATGTCTCACAAAAGCAATCATTTTGGTTTCTCCTTTTTTCGTCTTCACACAAATTTGCATTATTTATGACAATATGATGACTTTGGCCCAAAAAAAAAAAGTGTCTGTTTTCAATTAAATCACATAGTTGTGTTACATATTATATGTCCTCAAGGCTACATTCTGACTTTTGTCAAACTTTTTTTTTAGATACGCTGTTTTTTTGTATTTTGACAAACTTGATCCAAACTACACTCATACGTGGTTTGAAACCAGAATAAAATCTGGATGAGTTTAAGTCTGAATGGTGTAATCCGCACTGAAACAAACAGATCAGATTTCATTGATGACAAATTGCGAACAGCAAGTTTTAAATATTGCAATCTAAATCAGAATAGTACATCGTCCAAAAATAGCTAGATTGTCCCTGTTGTACATACCCCATTAAAACAGACACGTGTACCATCACTGCATATTGTCATGTCCGGCCTGGCAGCGGGTTCTGGACATACAGCAGAGGAACCGTTGCATACACTTTGGTTGCGACACTCATACTGACGTTCACACGTCTCCCCAGCTTTCTTGAAGACACAGTGGGAGCTGCAGCACAGACCTTGGCTAGGACTGAGACAGAAACAAGTTAAAGAGTTACCAGTGATTAAGGAGGTAGGTTTGGTAGACCTGAAAAACCATAGTTGATTCAGGCATTATTAGGCCCTGTCCCAAATGGTGCTCTTGTAGAAGTCCACAAGACTATACAGAAGAGGTGTCCAACTCAGCTCCCAGAAGGCCACCTTCTTCTAGAGTTTAGCCTCAACCTGCTCTAGAACACCTGCTGAGACGTTTCAAGTCCTCTTGAAGATCTTAGGTGGTTCAGGTATGTTTAACCAAGGCTGGGACTAAGAACTACAGGAAAGCGGTCCTCCAAGAGCAGGAGTGGGCACCCTTGCCCTACAGAAGGGAGGGCCACCTTTCTGGAGAGTTTAGCTCAAGCAGGCTCCAAAACACCTGCTTAGACATTTTGAGTAATCTTGAAGACCTTGATAGGTGGTTCAGGTATATTTACCTAGGGTTGGAGCTGAACTCTTCAGAGGTTGGAGGTAGTCCTCCTATGCAAGGGAAGTCCAAACCAGCTCCTGGAGGGCCACGTTCCTAGAGAGTTTATCTAAAACATGCTCTCAAACAGCTACTGAGAAATCTAAATAATCTTGAAGACCTTGATAGGTGGTTCAGTTATATTACCTAGGGTCGTAGCTAATCTCCTCGGAGACTGGAGGTAGTCCTCCTACACAAGAGGGATCCAAACCAGCTCCTCGAGTGCCACGTTCCTTAAGAGCATGTTGCAGCTAAACTTTCTAATAGCTGCTTAGATGTTCTGAGTAGTCTTGAGGATCTTAATAGGTGGTTCAGGTATATTTACCTAGGGTTGCAGCTAAACTCCTCGGAGGTTGGAGGTAGTCCTCCTATGCACGGGAGGTCCAAACCAGCTCCTGATAGGCCACATTCCTAGAGATTTTAGCTAAAACATGCTCTCAAATAGCTGCCGAGACATTTGAATAATTCTGAAAACCTCATTTAAGACAGAGCTAAACTATTCAGGTAGAGATAACCTGTTTGTCATTTA
Source organism: Labeo calbasu (assembly GCA_019740295.1). Taxonomy (NCBI): domain Eukaryota; kingdom Metazoa; phylum Chordata; class Actinopteri; order Cypriniformes; family Cyprinidae; genus Labeo; species Labeo calbasu. The sequence goes on along the minus strand of JAHKKF010498803.1, from coordinate 8,621 downwards.
AAGACTCAAAAGGGAGCTCACTAGCACTCTAAGCAGCCGGATATATTCTTTTGTAACACCATTATTGTGAGGTCTACTACTACTACTACTGATTTGACATTACGTCACCAAGGCATGGACTCGTGGACTGCAAAGGTTGAGGGAGCTATTTGGGACCTTATAGTAAAGAAATTTTATTTATCCAAAACGTCATCGGATTGATGCAAACCTGCATTGTTTGTTTGGCTTCAGTCGACATTCAACACCTGCAGGTTCCTTCGAGCTGTAACAGCATGGATCATTTTCATCATGGCCCACGTCGCATTCTTCCCCGTCTTCTACGATGCGGTTTCCACAAATGGGCTGCTCACTAACTGACAAGACAAAACAGGTACACTTCAGCCAGTCAGGTTTACCTCACGCCATGATCAGCAATGGAGATAAGGCTCATTGTAGGAGAGATTTAGGACTGAGATAAGCTAATGTTCATTAGCATATCTATCCCATCCCAGAATCCGTTCAGGCATCTTACCTACAAAGCATTTGTCCTTCTTGACATTCAGAATGCGACTCATGTGCCGCAAGCTGCAAGAGGAGAACTTGTCGCTGTTCTCCTCAATCCTGTAGGAGGCTTGAGGGAACATCAAGAACCTGCCTTTGCCACCGGTGATCTCCAGGCCTCCACAGTCTGAACCCTCATCGTGCTGCCATAGAATGTATAAAGCATGAAGTAAAATGTAGATTGGGAGTCTCCGACTACTAGTTAGATGGTGTTCTCCATTAGGGACAAACAGTTGCAACAACAATTGCACAAGCATTCATACTAGTAATTTACTTTACTTTGAAGAGCACACTGAAGGCTCCAAAATGAAATGAGATAAGTGGGCCAAAGGCCACTGGCCCCTTTCCCAGGCCTCCCCATAAATCACAGGTGATGTGGATCCTCAGATCTGCTCTGCATCCCAAATTCAGTCTGGAAACAATGAGCCGTGCTCGTCAGCCCTTTCGCCGTCAAATGTGACTTAACATGTATAGGGGAGGTGGACAAGTGGAGCAGAGCAGAACTAATCTGCCAAAGAGCCCTAGGAAGCTACATGTGGAAAAGGTCACCAATCACTGAAAGGTATCTGGACATGCAGCAAGGCCATCATGCTCTACAGCGTGACATGCTAAGCCAAAGCCTGCAATCGAACAAAAATAAGCTAGCATTTGACAACAGCGTGGCAGCATGCATTTTCAAAACAAATGACGCCAGTGGAGATTACAGTCATATTTGATTTGCAAACCCAGTGTTAAACAGTCATGCGTGTGTCAGTTGTTAGTTATAACCATTTATTGAACCGACAGGTTTGTCTGTTAAAGGCGTCAGACTTACAGGTGCTCCAAAACTATGACCCAACTCATGGGCGAAGGTCAGATGCACATGTTTGGGAGAAAGGTAGTAGCCGTAGTTTTGAAGAGTGATTAGACCTGTGTTATGGCTGGAATTGCGATCAATCTTCAAAATCATTTCAGAGCAGATTCCTCCCCAGTTATCTAAGAATCAGAGAAGAGACAACACATCAGGATATTCTCTTTAGTTTGAATTTGTTTTAACACAACAAACTTGGCTCCCTTGGCTATAGGGAAGGGTACTACCGTGTCGCCTGGAAATAGAAGTGTCAGTTGGGCAAACTATCCCATGCCATGATTTACATATAGTAGAGAGGGAGAAGAACCCCTAGCAGAGTTGTTTATTTTTTTCATATGAGCTCCCCTTTGATTCAAGCTTTTATAATGACAACAGACAATTTTACTGCTGATCACAAACAGCTGGTCTGTTTCGCACAGCACTAACCAATTACATCACTGCTGAATAAAATCTGCTGGTGGGTGGTAAGAGGGGTTAGAGCTTGTAGTTGGTCAAGACCGGCCTGTCCATCAAAGTCCTGGATTCTTTTAAACCAGGCTGTGAACTTTTAGTCTGACAAAAATCAAAGGTCAGGCTTATGGCTTCTCAGATGTTGTGAGATTTGTGTTCAGACCAAAACATTGAGAACCCATTCACGTTTTTATGCCTGTCTGTGGGAAATTTACAAGAACCATTCACCGAGGTTGGATAAACTGGCTCACATGAAACATATGTGAACTGTGCATTTATGGAGGCTTTATGGTCATCATCTGTCTCTCATTTAGGGCTCTCATCATCACATGAGGTCTTCATTTTTGGAATTGCTTCATTTGTCACATTGGTGCTTTGCAAATAATCATAAACACAGAAAGTTTCAAATGAAAATGTCTAAACATTCCTAAGAAATCTTCTACGCCTTTTTTAAGGACTTTCTTTCCAATAGTGCTCCTGGAAGGACAATGGTGTTGTCCTGACAAACACATTAAAATAACTACGTGAGCTATATTCAATTAGACAATGGAATATAAATGCATTGCATGGCAGAGCTTACTCATTCCAACTGACTAGGAAAAGAGCCAAATGAAATGAAGGTGAACTGTTTACTCCAATGTACTCTAGGTCAGAGGCATCTTTACAGAACGTTGAGCTCTTTCCACAACATGCAAAGTGCCTCAGGGACGTTGTTGCCTTTCACAGTTGCTATATCAGGCTCTTTTTCCACTAGGCTTGCATGGAGCCATTTTTGTAACAAGGTTTTTTAGGGCATGAGGCTGTTGATATGATCCACAACAGTGTCATTTAAGAGGTCAAAACAATTAGTAAAAAGTCCAAAGCAAGCACAATAGTGAAGATTAAGGAAGTTTTTAAGAAATGGGAAAAGTAAACAGGACTTAAAACCCAGGAATATTTTTAGACTAAACTTCCCATATGGGTTTGTTGTGCCAGGCCACTGGACTGCTTAGGTGATGACATTTTTGTAGGCCAAACCAGAAGTTTGCATCAACCTGGTACTCTGGACCGTAAATTATTTTTCCGTTGGCTTTTGGATTACTGGAGAAAATAAGCAAAAGTTGATGATTCTCAAGGTTTGTCACATTTAGCTTCGCTTGGCGTAATTCTGCAGGAATGTCAACAGGAACGCTTTAGGGACACAGGTGGCAAAAAAAACCCTGAATTCAAATTAGTTAAAGCGTTAACACTCGCATTTGCCATGTTTACCAATTTAAAGCTGCTTGGTTTGGAAATAACCTCTAAGTAAACAATCATGCATTGCTACACTACTGACAATGGATTTACTTCACCCAAGAAATTTCTAGGGCTGCCCCCTAATAGTTGTCTAGCCGAGAAGAGGCTTGGTCGACCAAAATTGTATTAGTCGCTCAGTTGCAAAAAAAAAAAATTGCACAGGAAGTGGTGAAGTCAGTCAGTTTAGTACATGGAGTAGGATATCCAAATGCTCACCTATCATTCATCGACCTCAAATATGGCTTTTCATCTGAAAGATGCATGTAGTGACGTTAGCAAATTTGCATGTTCACTCAATCTAATGTTAACCCAGAAAATGTGCGCTATTCAAGTATCTGTGCAGAGTTTGGAAGCTGAAAAGTAGCGTGCTCACTGCATGACAGATGGAGGCACCGGTGCGGTCACTTGCTCTTACAATACTCCGTCATTTTTGGTCATAACATCTTTTGAATCTGTAAAGACGCTACGTTTATTTGTGTGCACTCACAATAACAACGAAACGTTGCGCTTTTGTAAAATAACGAAAGCAAACAGGATGCGCTTTCTGCCGTCTTGGTCTCTGTGAACTTGAGTGCGAATCTTTGAATCTCTGTAAAGACGTGAAAAATACATTTATAGAGAGTGAAATATTCTCAAATTATGTAATTTGTATGAAACATACATACAGGCGCATCACTACTGCAGAGATGACAGTGTCAGTGTCGCGTCTTCATCTCTTAAGCCGAAAACAAAGCATTAGTTTATCAATAAATTAAAACGTTAATGCAGTCTCCTTGCTGTGTTTCCCTGACACATTCATAATTATATCTGCTGGTGCACTGCGGCAAGCTATTTTTGCGTGTGCGCTTAAGCGCTTATTAGGCTATTAAAGACTATGGTTTATTAATAAATGTACGACTAGTAATCGACTAATGCTTAAAATGAATGACTACTACTCGACCAGAAAAATCTTTAGTCAAGGGCAGCAATAGAAAATTTGCATGTTGCGTGTTGTGACCTCACCATTGTGTGTTTTGTTCATCATGACTAATCTTCACAAATTTTAAATTCCAAATACAATTCCCCCAAAGTAATAAGCTAAATGTAGGATATACACAAACTACACCACAGTCACATGACATTAACGTCACCATCAAGCTTTCGACAATTCATTTAGTTCAGTGTAATAGAACAGTAAGTGCGCAAATCCAAACTCATTTATGGGTTTTGGAATATAAAAATATAAAACTTTATTAAACAATAATAATAATTACCACCTTTAAAGTGGTAATTACATTGCTGTCTATGCAGGGTCAGAAAGCTCTCAGATTTTAATCAAAAATATCTTAATTTGTGCTCCAAAGACAAATGAAGGTCTAACAGGTTTGGAACGACATGAGGGTGAGTAATTAATGACAGTTTTTTTCATTCTGGAGTGAAGTAACCTTTTAAAAAACTACATCCACCACCCACCTACCAAAAACTGACCTCTCTACAACACCCCAAGCTGCTAAAGCAGGGTAGTGTGTCTTTGTTGAGCAAGTATGATTGACTGAAAGCCCCCACAACCCCTTCAGCCCACTCCGCTGTGGAATAAATGAGTGACAACAAGTCAACACATGGCCAAGACTTGTAGGCCTTGCAGATGTCTTGGTTAAACTTTCCAGGGCCAAACTGTAAGATGTTAGTGTTAGCATCCATCAAGGTTCTTGAGTGCTAAAGCACTAAAAAGTCACTTCAAAGTCATTGCTGCTTTCATGTTTGTCCAAAAAATGCCTGAATTAATGTACACAAAAGGCCCATCCCGTATGGAACTGAACGCAACTTGATACCGGATTTGCATGGTGGTTAAATGCTAATGTGCGTGAAGGAACGCATGCGTGGCTAATGAAATCTTCTCACGTGAGGGTTTCACCATGGAGGCAAATCCGGAAAAAGGAATGCGGTTATCTCAGTTTTTGTGGTGGGGGCAGAGGTCTAACATGCATAGCTTTCTGGTCACATGTCACCACTGCTGTGGACTCACACCCCCATTCTCAGCCAATCACAGCGGGCGCTGTGGTCAATCCCATGGCAACTTTCTAGGATCTCAGCTGGTGGCCTGCACCTCCAGTCGCAACAATAATAAACTAAACAATGACTGCTCAGTTTGCTGGCCATGTGAGATCCCAGTGACATTCAGATACTGTAACCAGATTGAGGCCAGTGTACATTTACAAAGCACTACCTCTGTGAAAAGTGACAGATCTGAGAGCCATTAGGTGTAAAAATGTAAGGAATGTTTTGCTAGATGAGAGAGGTCTTCTTTCTTAAGTTGGGACTGTAGTTGAATGCCTACTTACGCCACCACTATGCGAAGTTGTAACTGTAAGTTGTCCTTGTGTCCCCAACTAGCTTGGACTTTGTGTCCCTCACGCTAGACTATTCTGATAACTGCATGACTATGTTAGTCCTATGCTGGTCTAAGCTGGTTTTAGCTGGTCTTTTCAGCCAGGTAGGGGAATGAACTGATCAATAAAGACAGATGTCATCTCATTTATAACATTGTTGCAGATGTCCAGATTAAAAGGGAACGACAGCTAAGGTCATGTCCTGTCATGTAGAGGAAGTTGCTAATGGGGAATGCAGCATTCATTGTGTTGTGAAGAGGAATGTTAATTACGAGGTCAAATTAGCAGCGGTAGTACAAACAATGTACAAACAACATGTTGATTGCTTCGGTTAAAAAACAAAAAAAAACAAAACAAAAAACAGTGGAATTATACTGATATATATATATATATTTTAACCAAAGCAATACAGTAGAGTGTACTTCTCAATTTAATAACAATAAAAATATTTATTTATTTTGTTAAATTATTATTATTTTTTTTTTACTTATTTTTGAGCAATTTGGTGCTCATGTTTTAATTTTCAAAGGAAATTCATTATATTAAATAAAAGGAATTGTTTAATTTTATTTTGGTTACATTCCAAATTAAATTGTTAAATTGTTTAAAAGATTAATTAAATTGTCTTCATTTGATTACTATAGTTTTTGATAATAAAATGCAAGAACCAATTTGATAATAAAACCCAGAAAGACTCAAATTAAAGGATTTTATTATTATTATTATATATAAAAAATGTATGTTGTGAATGTTATGAGTTTAAATGATTAGGCATGCTTTTAGATAATTAAAATTTAAATAAAACATTAACATTAAACCGGAAAACACAGAATTTGGGAAAAATAATGCAGAATATGTAAAAATAAATGAATAGTGCCGGATTTTATTTTTGTTAACATTTAATAAACTGATTTTTAATTATTTAAATCTCATGAACTAAATTAATTACATATACTTTCATATTGCTAAAACACTATTTTACAATTTAAATTTTACAATTTAAACAATTTAATTTTTCAAATAAATTTTACAATTTTACAATTTAAACAGAATGTAGAAAAATTTAATCTAAAAAATAAATAAATAAATAAATAAATAAATAAAGAAAGAAAGAAAGAAAGAAAGAATGAATTTTGGAAAAAATTACACTGATTTTATAGTGCTGTAAAAATGTATTTTCGTTAACATTTAATAAACTGATATTCAATTATTTAAACGTCACAATTTGTAATACTAAAATACAATTTGGAAAAAAAATAAAATAGAATGCGAGGGGGGAAAATACAACATTTTATAGAACCGTAAAAAAAAAAACATTGTTTTAACATTTAATAAACAGATGTTTAATTATTTTAATTTCATGATTTAAACAAACTATATATGCTTTTATATTACTAAAATACAATTTACTCATTTAAATAGAAATTGGGAATAAATAATTTAAAATATGGTAGGAAAATAAAAACGTCCTTGCATCATACCGTATTCTGGTTTACTCATACGATTAGAGTCATTGTAAGTCTTGCAGTTTCTCATTAGTTATTAACATTAACTTGTCCACTTGTATCTCATAAAATTCTCACAGCACATGCAATTGTTTCTCTGAATTGTACATGAGAGCACATTCTTTCCTAGAAGTACTTCCCAAAGACCACCACTCCACACCCAGACCCCCACCATTCACGCTACAATTTTTCAATAGGGCGTCTAGGCTTTGAGTGATGTTATCAGATAGCTTTGCTCCAATATCACGTCGCGTCAAGCACAACTGTGGACAGAGGTCACATACCGAAAGCCTGAACGATGCATAAGCCCGGTCGACCACCATTGAGTATAATAATATTCCACCATGTGACATTTGTTTTGGGCGTCACGGAGGCGGCTTGTGTTACGAACCGTCTAGAGCGGATGGGCTGAAATATTACCTGGTTTTCCTTCCCAGGCCAGGCCAAGAACCCCACTGAAGTCTCTGTTGGTCAGGAGGTAAGACAGGCAGTAGTCGTTCCAGTTCATCTCGGAAAACAGACTCAACAGCTTCTCGGGCCCAATGTGAGTCTTGCTCAAAGGACTGCTGGGATCTTCCTCGGTGATCACCTGAAATAATTAACAACCTGTCTTATGTCATTCCAGCCTGTGCATTTAAATCTTTGACATCGATGAAGAATAAGGATTTTATGGTGAGGAATTGGTGAGGCAATTAATATTATTAGAAAAAAAAAACAACTAAAATATTATGAAATTAGTTAATAATTAATAATAATAAAATTATATTATATATATATGAAAAAATATATAATTTTATTATTATTAATTATTAACTAATTTCATAATATTTTAGTTGTTTTTTTTTCTATATATATATATATATATATATTAAAAGGGAATAAATAGATTAAAAAAAATACTACCAGGAATCTAAATAAATATTATGAAATTAGTAAAAATTAAGAGCCAAATAAATACATAAATAAATGAACAAATAAATAAATAAAATAAAACAAAAAAAAAAAGAACAAAGGGTCAATAAAAGTTTAGAGGCAAAAGGTAAATAAACACTTAAAAACAAGAAAATAAACATTTTACGTTATCTGAAGTTAAAAGGAAATAAATAAATAAATAAATAAATAAATACATACATACTGAAAAATACCAGAAAAGTAAATAAATATTATGAAATTAGTTAAAATCAAGAGACAAAAAATAAAATAAAATAAAATAAAATAAATAAATAAAAAAAACAAAAAAGAAAAACAAAAGGTCAATAAAGTTTAAAAAAAAAAAAGAAATAATAATAATAATTAATAAAAAAAAATAATAATAATAATTACTTGAACAAGAAAATAAATATTTTTAAGTTATCTGAAGTTAAGATGCAATAAAACTAAAAACAAAAACAAACAAACAAACAGGAAGTTAAATAAATATTATGAAATTAGTTAAAATCAAGAGGACCAATGAACAAAGTTTAGAGGCAAAAAGTAAATAAATACTTAATGTTAATTTTTTTTGTTTTTAAGTTATCTGAAGTTAAAAGGAAATAAATAAATAAACAAAAAATATTATGAAATTAGAAATTAGAAATCAAGGGACAATAAATTAATAAACAATATAAAAACAATAAACAAAGGCAACTAAAT
>JAHKKF010498801.1:0-13793 GCA_019740295.1 Labeo calbasu | reverse complement strand
TGATAATTGCAAACATTTTCTGTAATTCAAGTTTTTTAATTTTTTTTACGATTTTTCTCCATATAATGGACTTCATTGGTGCCTGATTTTGAACTTCCAAAATGTAGTTTAAATGCGGCTTCAAAGGTTAATCAACTGGGTGAGGAAGGCATTAACTATTAATTTTTTTTTACCCTATTCACCTGCAGTGTCTCGCCTTAAAAAACAAAGAAAAACAAAGTCACTTTTGGTAAATATTTAAAATAAAAATCTTTAATATATATATATATATATATATATATATATTTTTTTTTTTTTAAAGATTTTTATTTTATTTTAAATATTTACCAAAAGATTTTTTTTTTTTTTTTACATGGTAACAGTTTGATCATGATAATACTTGGTCTTTAAAAAAAAAACATTTTTGAATACTTATTGTGTTACGTGGGAAATGTCTCAAAGCAGAAAATAATTTTATTTTTTGAAGTTCCTTTTTTCAGTTCATTTTGAAATTAAATGTATATTAAAGCATATTTTTGTGAGGTTCACCTGTACATTTTAAATACTTGACATTTACTGTTATTAAAATGTGAGTTCAGGCAGAACAGAAGAAAGAGTTTAGAATTTACATGATTAAAATTTGTTTTTATTTTCAACATTTTCTTGCAAACAAATAGCCTATGGTATAAAATGTAACTGTTCAGTGTCTAAGCATCAGATATTCTTTTTATGAATCCATATGTGACTTTCTGGAATATTTTACCAAAGCGAACAAATATGAGATTCAACACATTTTGTTTAACTTACCATTTCTAAGAGTTCTGATATTGATGATTACGGCATAAAGGAGTTTGTGTTGTCACTGTGATTCTGAAGATGTTCAGTGTTTTTCTTACAGAAGTCATTTGATGTGCTTTATTTTGTTTGTCATGATTATGAGCCTCTTCTCTGAGCCAATTCACATGCAATAACTGGTAAATATACCAACACTTGTTCTGTTTTTCTCTGTGATGAAAAAGTGAAAAAGCCTCAATCATCCTGTCTGAATATTCCATATCAACATTTGCAATAATAAAATTAAAAACATGTTCTGTTTCTTTAAGTCTGTCCTCAGTTCAGTGTTACAATCTCTGCTATTCTCACAACTTTCACAAATGTTTTTACATTTTAAAATAATAAATAATGAATATTAGAACAGAACATTAGAATATTGGATGTTTATGGGATGTTCTTAAAAGTTTAAATACTTGATTAATGTTGTCATGACACTGAAAAAACATTCTTAGAATAACATTTTTCAGATGTTCTTATGTTATTTGTATATTTTTAAATTAATTTAATTTTTAATTTTATAATCATGACGAGAGAAAAGATTTTTAGAATATTAAAAATGAAACATTTTATAACCTCTAAACAAGGTTCTAATTAAGTTGGCTTGAGAAAGCCATACTGAAATGCTATTTATCTAATGCTATCTATGCCTAGCAACTACAAACATGCTAGTAACTTGCTAATCACATGCTAACAACATGCTAATCGTGCGACGATCATGCTACCAAATGCTAGTAATTTGCTAACCATGCTAGTAACGTGCTAACAACTTAATCATGCTAGAAAAATGTTAGTAACTTGCTAGTCATGCTAGTAACATGCTAATTGTGCTAATAACATGCTAACAACATGCTAATCATGCTAATAAAATGCTAACAACATGCTAATCATGCAAACAATCATGCTAGCAACATGCTAGTAACTTGCTAATTATGCTAGCAACATGCTAGTAACTTGCAAATCATGTTAATAAAATGGTAAACATGCTAGTAAAATGCTAATAATCCTATAAACATGCTAACAATATGCTATTCCTTGCTAATCATTATAACATGTTCGTTACATGTTAATCATGATAATAACATGCTAACAACATTCTATCTATCTCTGACAGACTGTATTGCCTTTAAAAAGTCAAACTCTGAACTACTTTAGACTTCAAACTATTTGAGACTGAAAACCATCAAACTGAAAACTTCTTAAACTTTTTAAACTTAACAAACTTTTCAAACTTTTTAAAACTTTCTCAAGCCAACTTAAAGTTTGTCTCGACGAACTTTTATATCTAGTTTTCAGTTTTCATCAATGTTACATTCTTAGAATATTAAAAATAAGCGTTTAAATAATGTTACTTTTGGGTGAAAATAAAGTTAGCAGAATGTTGCAAGTAATGTTTTTGTAACCTTATGTAAATAACTCAATTATGCTATGTTAAAAATTTGAACATTCTTAATATTAAAAATAAACATTTAAATAATTTTTAGTGAAAAAGTTTGCCAAATGCTGTAAGAAATGTTTTAGTAACATTTAAATGGTTTTAATCATTTTAAACATTTTAATGGTTTCAGTCACTATGTGATACTAAACTCATCTCGGCGCAAGAAAAGCATTTTATAAGTTGTATTTGGGAAGAATCTGCTGAACTCGAGTGACTTTGGTGTTTCTCATCTTCTGAGAATAAACTCAGATCTACAGAAACACACGTGTGTGATGGAAACGCGTCACAGGCGTTTCGGCGCTGCGATAATGAAGCAGTGACTCTATTAATCAGCGGCTCCTGGTTTAATTGCAAACAATAGCCGGCAATTAAATGTCAAGAAAAGCACAATTAACGTCATTAGCGCCTGCGCTCCTGTATAAAGACTCCAGATGTGAGCCGACCGCTTGACACGACTCAATTATTGCTTTTATTTCATTTATTCTTTCACACAAGTGGCTGCGTTTAGAAAGAGAGCAGCGGCGTGTCGAGAACGGGAATAATTACCGTGTTTTCACTGTTATTAATATCTCACGCAAGAAAAGACTCCTGCATACCAATCGAAACCAAAGATGCAAATATATGCAAGATCATTTCCAAAAATGTATTAAATTAAAAGGAAATTGTGACTTTTTTTCTCTGAATTCTGAGTTTGCAGCTTGCAATTCTGTTTTTTTTTCTGCTGCAAAATTAAAAACTAAGAAGGTAGTCATGACTATTTTTTTTTTATTTTTATTATTATTTTTTTTTTTAGAATTCTGAGGAAAAAAGTCGGAATTGTAAGATACATACTTGTAATTGCAAGAAAAGTTAATTGTGAGACAAAAAGTCACAATTAATTTAAAAAAAAGAAAATTACAAAAAAAAAAACAAGATTGTGAGAACAAAAATTAAACTGCAACATATAAAGTTATGTTAAATAACGAAAAATAAAAAATACATTTTTAAAATATTTTTATAAAAATATAAAAATAAATTTACAAATATTTTTTCGTAACTGTAATTTTATAATATATATATACTTTATTTATTTATTTATTTTATTTTATTTATTTATTTTTTTTTTTTAGATTTTTATTCCATAGCAGAAAAATACAGGATTGAGAAAAAAAAAGAGAGATGTGAACTTATATATATACTTTTATAACTTATATTACTTATGTATATAATATATATATATGTATATATGGATATATATATATAGTTAATAATTGTGAGACAAAAAGTCATTACTTAAAAAAAATACAGTTACAAAATAAAAAAAAATTTTTTGCAACTGTAATTTTGTCTTTTTTTTTATTTTTTTATTTTTTTGGAGAATTGCAAATGAAGTTGCAATTTTTTCCATAGAAAATGTGAGATTGCGAAGAAAAAAAATGTATATATATACATATATTTATTTATTTATTTATTTTGAGAATTGCAAATGAAGTGCCACATACAAAACAAATGTAATAATATGAATATGAATATGAATATAAAGTCATGGCAATACAATAATAAAGTAATAATAATTAAAGAATAAAATCAAAATTATTCTTTTTTTCTGTCATAGAATTAAAAAAATTTTAGAAGGTAATCATGACTTTAAAATTTGGAGAAAAAAGTTGGAATTGCAAGATTACAATTGCAAGGTAAAAAATATATATATATATAAATATATATATATACTTTTTTTTTTTGGAGAATTACAAATGAAGTTGCAATTTCCTTATTTTTCATTCCATAGCATTTTAGTGCCTCATACAATAATAAAAAATAATTATATTATGAAAATAAAGTCATGGCAATACAATAATAAAGCAATAATAAATCAGATTTATTAAATCTGTTGTAACAGTGTTGTAACAGTGAGATTACAATGCCTACATAGTAATGAGATATTCAGCATAAAGTCTGAGCTGATCCTGTCCATGCGAATGGAAATGGTTGGTTATTTACACTTGCCGTGCAAAAAAAATAAAAATAAAAAAAAACTTTTACAGTAAAGTATAATATACTGATAACAACGTCAAAAATGTGGTAAAGAGAAAACATAATGACCCAAAGTTCATCACAAGCAATTTTATAAAATTGCAAAGCAAAATGAGAAGGATTCGCCAAGAAAGCTGCGCATGTTGTGTCTTACAGACAGTCTCTCACAGCACTGGACATGAATAAAGTCAGACGGACACAGAGAGCCGACGGCGTCGTCCTGCCATGATAAAAACACACTGAGAAAGACACAGCGAGTGAATCTGTGACGCGCCGAAGCCTGGAGGTCACAGGAGTGACATTTACAGGCACTCGATCGGCACACGCCATCAGCTGGAGGAGCAGACGCAGAAATAAAGCAACAGTTTCCATCAGTTTTTTTTTTTAAATATAACCAAACCACACTGAGTTGGAAGAACTTAACGTAGCAGAAACGCACATTTTTAAGTCGATTAATTGAAATAATTAAGCTCTTTTTACTCATTTCAGCATAATTAAGCGATGGCATTGCTTCAGTTTTCTGGTCACCATCACTGACCCGATGATGCATTTGAACAATAAGAGTCGTTTGCTGAAATAATGAGGAGAAACTGGGCCGACTCGTTTAGTATTCAGACGCTCTGAATGAAGGACGGGTTTCACACACACTCTTCTGGAGGCAGGTTAATTACAGCCGTAATCAAGCATGCGATAAATGCAGCAGGATCAGCAGCGCATGACTAATGGAGTTCAGCTGAATGTCACACAATATGATCTGACTGAATGGAAAAAACGCTCTGTCTTTCTCTCTGCTCGATCTGTGAGTCTTTAACCAGCGCCATTCAACTCATGCATGAAGAGCATTCGCCATCGGCTGCTGTTACCTGCACTGAGGACATTTGGCTTTGAGTACATCGCTTACATTTTTGATTTTTGTTTTTAAAGTAAGACAAATGTAGTGTTGAAAACAAAAATGTTAAATATCATGGATGTGTATTCACTGAGTAATGCACTATTTTGTGGAGGACGGTCAAAACGGCAATTTTCACCTGAGATTTGGAGCCAAATTACAGGAGGATAAAAATGACTTCAGAAAGATGGCAGCATCATAATGTTATGTTTACACAGAGATTGGAAGCTCTATTAGTAAAATCTGTTGACTTCAGCAATCTTTGGTGCATTACACGCCAGTGATGACAGTTCAAAATTGGGAAAAAACACTTTTTGTGTGCTCTTCCCCAAAGTTTGTGTGCCTATAACTCAAAAGTTATTAAAGATATTGAAATATCCTGTTAGATTCTGGCTTTTAACAAACTTTTCTTTTGATATTTTCATTTTTAAGGCTGTATATTCTTCAATTCCATAGATATGAGGATCTCAGTGATGCTCTGTGTGGGTGATTTCACGTCAAGCAGGGGTCTCCAGCTAAAAAAAATGCACTTATCATTGATTTTTTTAGGGAATGAGATAAGTGAATAAGAAAGTCAAAACAATAAATGTTATTGAAGTATATTTACTGAGTAATCCACTATTTTGTGGAGGACGGTCAAAATGGCAATTTCACCTGAGATTTGGAGCCAAATTACAGGAGGCTAAAAATGACTAGAAAGATGGCAGCATCATAATGTTATGTTTACACAGAGATCGGTAGCTCTATTAGTAAAATCTGTTGACTTTAGCAAATCTTTGGTGCATTATATGCCAATGATGACAGTTCAAAAATGGGAAAAAAGCACTTTTTGTGTGCGTTCCCCCAAAGTTTGTGTGCCTGTAACTCAAGAACTATTAAAATATCCTGTTCGATTCTGGCTCTTAACAAACTTTTCTTTTGGTATTTTCCGTGTGGGTAATTTCGTGTCAAGCAGGGGTCTCCAGCTAAAAATTTTGAAGCTTATCATTGATTTTTTTTTAGGGAATGAAATAAATGAAGAAGAAAGTCAAAACAATAAATGTTATTGAAGTATATTTACTGAGTAATGCACTGTTTTGTAGAGGGGGGACAAAATGACAATTTTCATCTGAGATTTGGAGCCAAATTACAGGAGGATAAAAATAACGTCAGAAAGATGGTAGCATCATAATGTTATGTTTACACACAGATTGGTAGCTCTATTAGTAAAATCGGTTGACTTTATCAATCTTTGTTGCAATATATGCCAATGGTGACAGTTCAAAAATGGGAAAAAAGCACTTTTTGTGTGCATTTCCCCAAAGTTTGTGTGCTTATAACTCAAGAACTATTAAAGACATTGAAATATCCTGTTAGACTCTGGCTCTTAACAAACATTTCTTTTGGCATCTTGATTTTTAAGGCCCAATATGGCTCAATTCCTGAGATATGGGAATCTTAATTCAGCTCCATAAGTAAATTGTTGAAAAATGGGAAAGGCATTTTTTGTTTTTCCCCAAAGTTTACATGCCTGTATCTAAAGAAGTATCCAAAGATATTTTAAAATCCTTTTAGATTCTGGTTGTTAGCTAACTTTTCTTTTGTTATTTTAATTTTTAAGGCTGTATATAATTTAGTTCCAGAGATATTGGGATCTCAATACAGTTCCATATGGGTTATTTCATACCAGCCAAAGGTCACTGGCTAAACATTGATTTGATCTTTTTATCTGGTGAATGAAATACATAATGAAGATGAAAGCCAAAATATTAAATGCCATAGATGAATATTTATTGAGTAATCCACTATTTTGTAGAGGAGGGAAAAATGGCAGTTTTCACCTGAGATTTAGAGCCAAATTACAGGAGGGTAAAAAATACTTTAGAAAGATGGCAGCATTATGATTTTATGTTTACACACAGATTGGTAGCTCTATTCATAAAATCAGTTGACTTTATCAATCTTTGTTGCAATATATGCCAATCGTGCCAGTTCAAATGTGGGAAAAAAGCACTTTTTGTGTGCTTTTCCCCAAAGTTTGTGTGCCTGTAACTCAAGAACTATTAAAGATATACAAATATCCTTGGAGATTCTGGTTCGTAATAAACTTTTCTTTTTGTATCTTGATTTTTAAGGCCCAATATGTTTCAATCCCTGAGATATGGGAATCTTAATTCGGCTCCATGACTAAATTGAAAAGGCATTTTTTGTTTTTCACCAAAGTTGACATGCCTGTATCTAAAGATGTATTAAAGATATATTAAAATCCCTTTAGATTCTGGTTCTTACCAAGCATTTCTTCTGTTATTTTCATTTTTAAGGCTGTATATAATTTAGTTCCAGAGATATTGAGATCTCAATACAGTTCCACTGGCTAAAAATTGATTTGATCTTTTTTTCTGGTGAATGAAATACATAAATGAGGATGAAAGCCAAAAATATTAAATGCCATAGATGTATATTTACTGAGTAATCCACTCATTTTGTAGAGGAGGGAAAAATGGCAGTTTTCACCTGAGATTTAGAATCAGATTTCAGGAGGGTAAAAATGACTTTAGAAAGATGGCAGCGTTATGATGTTATGTTTACACACAGATTGGGAGCTCTATTAGTAAAATCAGTTGACTTTATCAATCTTTGTTGCATTATACACCAATGATGATAGTTCAAAAATGGTGAAAAAGCACTTATGATGTGCTTTTCCCCAAAGTTTGCATGCCTGTAACTGAAGAAGTTTTAGAGATATTGAAACATTATTTTATAATCTGATTTTTGACAAACCTTTCTTTTGTTATCATGATTTTTAAGGCTATATATAGTTTAGTTCCAGAGATATTGGGGTCTCAATACGGCTCTTTTCACTTTACAGTAATTTTGTGTCGGGCAGAGGTCTGCAGCAAAAAAAGTAAATTATTTTAATAACTGATTTTTTTTTTCTGGTGAATGAAATAAATTAAGAAGAAAGCCAAAATATTAAATGTCATGAATGTATATTTACTGAGTAATGCACTATTTTGTAGAGGGGGTCAAATCGACAATTTTCACCTGAGATTTGGAGCCAAATTACAGGGGGGTAAAAATGACTTTAGAAAGATGGCAGCATCATGATGTTATTTGTATGTGGAGATTGGTAGCTCTAAAAGTAAAATCTGTTGACTTTAGCAGCCTTCGTTGCATTATGTGCCAATGGTCGTAGTTCAAAAATGGGAAAAAAGCACTTTTCATGTGTTTTTCTCCAATGTTTGTGTGGCTGTAACTCAATACGTATTAGAGAAATCTCAATATCCTTTTATATTTTGATTCTCAATAAACTCTCCAGTTGGTATCTTGATTTTTAAGCCCCAATGTGGTTAAATTCCTAAGATATGGGGAGTCTCAATGTGCAAAATCGTACCCATTTTCAATGGTTGAAAACCAAATTTAGGTTACTTTGCAAATGCAGCCCATCAGCTCCACAACACATCAGTCATACGGAGAAGAACATCGTCCTCAGGAGAGACGGAACAACAGAATGAAATCAGAACAGAATCAGACTTTAAAGAGCAAACAACTAAACTGCAGATTGCGCTTATAATAAACAGAATGTTATTGTGCGTATACGTAACCCGCTAATATAGCCATCATTCTCGGTTTGAACAGGCGTTTACAGTATGATCTTCTCCATATAATATGAGGAAACCAGCTCATCCCAGCACGTGTCTGGCGGCTCTATCCATCATCGTAACGCATGAGCTGAAGTATTTAAGTTTCTTGTGATTTAGTCTGTCTCTGATTTAACGCTGTCTGTGGATTAAATGTGGATCTTCTCAGCGTCAGACCATCTCTGAGAGCTTAACTCACACATCCTCTGCCTGCTGATTTATGGATATTAACTGTAATTTTACTGCTATTTCTGCATATAGTATTTAAGAGTTTCCAAATGTGCAGCCGACAGCTGGAATACTGTTTCCCACAATGCAATGTGCTCAAACTGACCTTCGGTTTCCAGGATGCTGAATGAAGCAAAACTAACATCTGCTGTGATTCGCTCAAATTTGAGTCTGTTGATCAAACAAAGCATCAGGAGCCCAGATAACAGGAAACGTTCCCTGTTAAGTGGTTATGTAAGTATTAGGACAAAATATTTGTAAAATAATGTTTATGGAATTATTAATATTTAATATATGCTCTCCTTAACATTGAGAGAAACATTCTTAGAATAAAGTTCTCAAAACATCCTTATGTTATTTATCATAACATTAAAAAAAAAAAGAAAAAAAAAGTGTTTTGAATGTTTAAAAACTATTCAGAAATAACATTTTCATAGTTTGATATAATGATAAATGGAACATTCACATGAGCAAAAATGTTCTTTAAAGAATAAAAATGTGTTTTTAAATATTCAAATGTAATGTTCTTAGAACATTTTTAAATGATAGAATGGAATGTTCCTCTAATGTTTACAAAACTAACTGTAAAAAAAACAAAAAAACATTTAAAAATCGTATTAAATAATAAATAAAAATAAATAATACATAAATATTATTTAATAATAAATTAATTAATCGAGACTTGTCACGAAATATTCTTAATACATTAAAATATATCAAAAAAGGTGTTTTGATAGTTTAAAAAATATTGAATACATTTTAATAAATTTCTCCATGATAAAGTGGAATGTTTACATACCAAAAAAATGATTAATTAACAAATATAAAAAAATGTGTTTTTTTAATGTTGAGAGAACATTTAAATGTAATGTCCTCATAACAAAAATGTACCTTTCTCATAAAGATTTCAAAATGACAATATGGATTTTTCACTTGTTTTGTTTTTATTTTAACTTGTTTTATTTTTATTAAAAAAGACCCTCTAACACTATCATTCCCTATTGTTTTTCTTTTTATGTATTATTAAATAATACATTTAATAATAAACTTTGATATAATGATAAATGGAACATTTACGTGAGCAAAAATGTTCTTTTAAGATTAAAAATGTGTGTTATTAAACATCCAAATGTAATGTTCTTATAACATTTTTAAATGATAGAATGGAATGTTCCTCTAATGTTTACAAAACTAAGAAATGTTCTTAATACATTTAAAAAAAATAATAAAAAAATGTTTTGACTGTTTAAAAACTATTCAAAGCATTTACATAAAGTTCTCATGTTCACATACCAAAATAATATGAATTAATAAATATAAAAAATTAGTGTTTTTAATGTTGAGAGAACATTTAAATGTAATGTCCTCATAACAAAAAATGTAACTTTCTCAGAAAGGTTTCAAAATAATAATATGGAATTTTTACTTTCTATTTTTGTTTCTATTTTAACTGTTTTTCTTTTTATTTATTATTAAATAATAAATAAAAAGAAGCTACATGCATTGTGTTCGAGACTTGTCACAATATATTCCAAATATATAAAAAAAGGTGTTTTGAAAGTTTAAAAACTATTCAGAAATAACATTTTCATTAAGTTTGATATAATGATAAATGCAACATTCACATAACCAAAAATGTCCTGTAAAGATTAAAAATGTGTTTTTAAACATTCAAATGTAACATTCTTATAACATTTGAAAATAGAATGGAAAGTTCCTCTAATGTTTACAAAACCAAGAAATGTTCTTAATGCATTTAAAAATAATAATAAAAAATGTTTTGACTGTTTAAAAAATATTCAAAACATTTACATAAAGTTCTCAATGATAAAGTGGAATGTTGACATGCCAAAAAAAAAAAAAAAAAAAAGTTAAATATAAAAAATGAGTGTTTTAAATTTAGAGAACATTTAAATGTCATGTTCTCATAACAAAAATGTAATGTAATAAAAATGTTTCTCATAATGTTTTCAAAATGATAATATGGAAGAAGACGCTCTAACACTAGCGTTCCCTATTCTTTTTCTTTTCTATCTACTTGTTTTTCTTTTTATTTATTATTGAATATTACTATGTATTAAATAATATATATTTTTAATTATTATTAAATAATTGATATTGATTGCTTTAATTGTTCTTGTTGGATAAAAGCATCTGCCACATGACTAAATGTAAATGTTCCTCTAACATTTGTATAATCAAGAAGAAACTTCTTAACAAATTAAATTGTTTTGAACAATTAAAGTTTGATATAATGATAAATGGAACATTCACATTAGCAAAAATGGCCTTTAAAGATTACAAATAGGTGTTTTTAAACATTCAAATGTAACATTTGAAAATGATAGAATAGAATGTTCCTCTAATGTTTACAAAAATGTTCTCAATACATTTAAAAAAATAATAATAATAAAAAATGTTTTGACTGTTTACCAATTTTCAAAACATTGACACAGTTCTCAATGATAAAGTGGAATGTTGACATACCAAAAATAAATAAATAAATAAATAATGAGTGTTTTAAATTGAGAGAACATTTAAATGTAATGTTCTCAAAACAAAAAAGTTACTTTCAAACAACAAATGTAACATTCTCATAATGTTTTCAAAATTACAATATGGAATGTTTTTATTTTATTTTGACATTTATTTTTATTTAAAAAAGACCCTCCGACACTAGCATTTCCTATTCTTTTTCTTTTATATCTACTTTTTTCTTTTTATTTATTATTAAATATTCAGTTTTATTAAATAATATATTTCAATATATGAACTACATTTAATAATTATTATTAAATAATTGGTATTGATTGCTTCAATTGTTCTCATTGGATAAAAGTGTCTGCTAAATGAATAAATGTAAATGTTCCTCTAACATTTGTATAATCAAGAAGAAACTTTCTTAACACATTAAAAAAACTATGTTTCGAACATTAAAAAATTATGAAATGAAATGTTCCACAAAAAATAAATAAATAAATACATAAATATAAAAAAATGGTGTTTTTAAACACTGTAAAGTAACATTCTCATTACATTTTCAAAATAATTGTTAACAAAAAAAGTGTTTTGAATATTTAAAAACTATTCAGAAATGATATAATGATAAATGGAACATTCACATAAACAAAAATGTTCTTTAAATGTAAAAAAGAGTTTTTAAACATTCAAATGTAACATTTTAATAAGACAGAATGTAATGTAAAAAATATTAAGAATTATAAATTGGTGTTTTGACTATTTAAAAAAAATAAATAAATAATAACATTTTCATAAAGTTCTCAATGAAAAGGTGGAATGTTCACATGCAAAAAAAAAAGTTAAAAATAAAAAAATGAGCATTTTAAATGTTGAGAGAACATTTAAATGTCATGTTCTCATAACAAAAAAATAACTTCCTCACAACAAATGTAACATTCTCATGTTTTCAAAATTATAATATGGAAGTTTTTTAAATATAAAAAACTGTTGTTTTTAAACATTGAAAAGTAACATTCTCATTACATTTTCTAAATGACAGAATATGTTTCCAAACCACATTCTTAATCCATTAAAAAAAGAAAAAGAAAAGAAGAAAAATTTTAGACATTCAGAAATAAAGTTTTCATAACTTATCTGGAATGTTATCAGAACGTGTTTTGTAGCTGGTGAATTCAGAAGAACAATGTATGAATCACTATTTGTGCTCCGTGGAAGAGCGGAACACACTCCGAGTGACATTTGTGTGAGTCATTATTTTTATAGGTGAATAAACCTGACGAAGCTGTTTAACGACAGATGAAAGCGTGAGCGCTGTACTGCGCCGACGGAGGTGATGTGAGTCTCAGCTGCTTCGGTCGGCGTGTCTGGACCTGTGACGCGACGATCCGCCCGCGGCCTCCACCGACCACAGCTGAGACACTCCATCAAACGCTCAGCACATCCAACACACCTTCTGAGGAATCTTCAGAAAGAGCCTGAAGCGCAGAGACTCCGAGCGGAATGTTCCACGATCGGCACGAGAATCTATAAGTGTGATATAATGACAGAAACCACAGGAAAGCTTTCAGACACACCTCTGAGTTTAAACTAATACACACACATTAGCACACAACAGAGGAAAAACAACAGGAAAACAGGTCACTGTGGTAAAGTCACAGGTGTTTGAGGTGAATGAACTTTATTTAACTAATCCATTGAGACTCATTCAAACTCATCCATCTCTATCTATGGCTAGCAAACCACAATCATGCTAGCAACTTGCTAATCATGCTAGAAACATGCTAGCAACTTGGTAATCATGCTAGAAACACACTAGCAACTTGCTATTCATGCAAAAACACGCTAGCAACTTGCTAATCATGCTAGAAACACGCTAGCATCTTGCTAGTCATGCTAGAAACACGCTAGCATCTTGCTAATCATGTTAGAACATGCTAGCAACTTGCTAATTATGGCAGAAACACATAAGCAACTTGCTAATTATGGTAAAATATGCTAGCAACTTGCTAATCATGCTAGCATCTTGCTAATCATGCTAAAAATAAGCTAACAACTTGCTAATCATGTTAGAAACATGCTGACATCTTGTTAATCATGCTAAAACAAGCTAGCAACTTGCTAATTATGGTAGAAACATGCTACCAACTTGCTAATTATGCTAGAATGTGTTAGCAACTTGCTAATCATGCTAGAAACATGCCAACAGCTTGTTAATCATGCTAGAAATATGCAAGCAACATGCTAATCATGATAAAATCATGTAAGCAACATGCTAGTGCCATGCTAATCATGCTAGAAACATGCTAGTAACTTG
>JAHKKF010498799.1:0-25863 GCA_019740295.1 Labeo calbasu | reverse complement strand
TCTATCTATCTATCTATCTATCTATCTATCTATCTATCTATCTATCTATCTATCTGTCTGTCTGTCTGTCTGTCTCGTTCTGTCTATATGTCTATAAAACTTCAAACAAGGCTTTTTAAATGACCTTCAAATGACCCTAGTTAAAGATACAGTTGAGTTTCTCTGTTCCCATACATTTGAATTCATATTGCTTGTTTGTCAAATGTAGAAATTGTATGCACTCAATTTTGAAGTGCACTCATTTCTGAATAGCCTACAACCCTGATCTACACACATTTTCACCAGTCGAAACTAATGTGCATTTTATTAGCCTATTACTGAACTATACCACATCTATACCACATCTGAACATTACACAAAACATTACACAAAAATCTCAGGTTGGTTACTTTACACGTCAGCCCAACTGACATAGCATATAGCATCTTTAGACCATAAAAGGAATGGAAAATATAGAAGTGGACAGTTGCCAACTGACATCTGTTCTTACGAACAGATATTGATTCCTTGTTGCCTTATTCATGGTCTAGAAGTGAAAGCTGACGTCACCTGGTGGAGCTCTCGACCGGTGGTTGGTTCAGGAGGTGGAGGTGTCAGAGGTTTAGAAGGAGCTGTTTGAGATCACACTGAAGGTGCTGGTTGAAGGTCGTCATCACCGGGAGCTCAGCAGAGCAGGCGCCAGCATCACTTCCTCACTGGCTTCCAGGCCAATCACAACATGGCAGGTGTGACATACGCCCAACCACAGAGAGAATCGCAAAACTATAGGGCGCCCTGGCAGGCCCGAACTTCAAAAAGGGCTCAGCGAATGCTATTGTGAAGGGATTAGGAGAGATATATACAGTCTTTCTTCCAGACTTCAGGGTGCTTTTCTGTCCCTCACAAACAAAACATCAATTACTGATTTGTCGATGTAGAGCATGTTCACAGAATGGCTGTCACTTCATTTCTAAATCAATCATTTGGAGGGGCTTGAAGTATTGGCTGGAGACTGTTTTTCCTTTGGACGGTGCTGTTATTCAAATCGTCAAAGACCATGGCTGATTCAGGCATTTTAATGACCACTTGTCTGAAGAAAAACAAAACAAGTAAATAGCAATGACAGAGTCAATAATTCCCTGGGAGGAAATATCAAAATGCACAAATATCAAAAGTTTACTTTCTCCTCATCTGCCGCCCAGTTCAGAAAGTCAGTCCCAGTGTCAGAGGTGGCCATTACGCTAATTTCTCGGATGTCTCGTAGGGGGACGGCCCCGAATCAATCCCAGCTGTCAGTGCTGTCGACCCAGGTGCGTGTAAGCAGGCGGACACATTTACATTTATATGTATATGTAGATGTGTACGGCATGCGCAGGGTGACATGTAAAGACGTTGACACAGTAATCACAGGGCTGGGGGATGCCACCTGTCCGGCGCTGTGATGAGCACAGGCGAGCCGGACGTGAGGGAAACAAGTGGCCCTCAGATAACTGCCTGAACCGACCGTCACTCTGATGACAACACACAATATTATGCAAATGGTTGTCTGCATGATGGCAGCCTGTACCTCAGTGTCACCGCAACATCCTTGCTGCTTACTGATCAACTTGTCTTTATTCTCTCTTCTTTTAATATTGTCTCCCTGTGTTTTACTTTTTTTTACTTTCTCTGCTGTGTTTATGTGCTTGTTGTCCATAAAATAGTATTGGAATAGTGGTTCTGTGTGTAATTTTACACATGACATTGTTTAAGTTGTTAGGGCTTGATGCTAAAACAAATTTTTGTCTGTTAAAAAGAGATTCATTTATATATTAAACTTTGCTTCTGAAAGTTTTCTCTATACACCTTATTCTTCAACATGGAAGTAAGCCTATGGGCGGGACTTCGGGTTCATTAGCCAGTGTAGGAAAATAACGAGAAGAATAAAAATGCACAGTAAATGGTAAAACACTTTACACTACAAACGAGTGTTTTCAAAATTAATACAATACATTAAAATAATATGGTAAGACACACCAATTTGCAATACCAAGCAGCAAAACAAGCTGTTTAATACAGCTAAAAATAGCTGGATGCAGATGAGACTGAAAGTCAAACTCATAAAATTTACAAACGAAGAATAAGGTGAATATCATTTTGTTCTGTGCGTCATGCTTTTTTTATATTTTAATCATCAGTGAACAGCTCCAGAGATGCTCTGTGATAAGATATGACCAAAAGTAAAGTTTTAATTTACATTAGTTCAAATGCATAATTAATTTTGTAATTATAATAAATTACATGTATGATATTTGCGCATGTGTGTGTTTCTAATTTATTAAATAAATATGCACTGTATAATTAATAATATAATTGTATGCATATATATAAATATATGTATATATATATATATATATATATATATACACACAAACACACATACACACAATTGTAATATAAATAGACTTTAAATTAGAAATATATATATTTATAAGTACAATATTTTATATTATAAAATACTAAAAAAAAATGTTAAATTTTCTATGAATATTTGCATGTTTAAATTGTATAAGAATGCTATAATTATTATTTTTTTATTATTAATTCATACATAAATAACATATAACTGTATATAATTATAAAATATCTAACCAAGCTAAATTTTCGCGTTTTTGATAACTTGATGATACATTTTTTCACAATAATTGACCCTTCGGAGTTGATGATACATTTTTTTGATAATAATTGACACTTCGAAGTTTGATTGACGGGCGATTTGACCAATCACAACGCTGAATCTGCCATTTTGTTCAACAAACAAACAAACAGGATTAACGTCAGTGGACTTGAATAAAAAAAAAATGGTGTTGATCTCTTCCCTCGGTTGAAACAAGATATCTTATTATGTTTTCTTGTGTTTATTTTGTCCTTTAACTAGTAATGAGGAAGAGAAGATCGGTTCACCTGCTGCTTGAACTGAGGCGCTTCTGTCACGACACATGAAAACGGTATTTGTTGTTTGAGTTTCTTACAAAATGGCAAAAATTGAGGAGTGAGACTTTGTTTCATACCATAAGTAACCAGCTCTGTCTTGTTTGTCGTTGGGTTGTCAGTTTCTTCTTTGCTCCGCGATGTATTTTTAACTGCTTGAAAACATGATGTGTAGCATAACATAGTAATAGTAACGAAAGGGGGCGGGTCTTTGCGGAGGGTCACGAGAATATTTATGTAGCTATCTATAGGTGCTTTTACGCCATATCGGAATTCCCGTAATTACGAGATTTCAACTGTAAAAAGCGTTCAAGTCCTCGTAAAACTCCTAATTACAACTTGTGAACTGGGAGTCTTCTGAAAGCTACGACTTGTACCGCTGTACCACCTGACCAACGTAGGCTCTGTTTAGGCGTTGATAGTGTTGCCATAAAAAAGCATATGCTGCATTCACGCCATGCCATAATTCCGAGATGAAAACACGTGACATTCTACTCTATCTGAATTATGTGTTTCTATGGCAATACTATCAACGCCAAAGCCCTCACGTGTTCCTGAACTCGTAATTACAACTTGTAAACTCGGAATGTTTTTTAGAATTACGACTTAAACCAGTTACAGATGTACCACGTGACCGCCATCAGGTTCGTTTTGGCGCTACTTAGGTGCTACCTCTGAGTCCGACAACATGGAAAGCTATGAGTAAAATGTCACGTGTTATCATCTCGGAATTAAGGTAATTACCACATGGCGTGAAGGCAGCAATAATCTGTCTATCTATCTATCTATCTATCTATCTATCTATCTATCTATCTATCTATCTTTAGAAGAGTAAGCACATAGGCATGATGCTTGTTTGTGTCAGTTTGTGTGATTTTCTGTCGTGTAAGCCAGGGCAGATGAGGTATTATGACACCTGACCGCTATGGGCTCTCAAAGGTGCTGACTTGAAAGAAACACCCAGAATCTCACCTTTGACTCTGAGAGGACAGCTGACGGTAAACACACTCAAACTAGCTAAAGCTAACATAACACAGTTGCCCCTCTGCTGCTGCTCAGGGCCTGCTATTCTAAAACAAATATCTGTCAATATCAAATAGATGAATGAACAGGTGTGAATATTAGTATCTTTAAGAGACAATAGTGACGTGCAATAGTTGCTATGCAGAATTAACTCTCTCTGCTTGTCCCATAGTTGAACTGCACATGTCTGCGATTACATCTGTCTCAAAAGCAGCCAGAAATGTCTATTTCTTATTTTTATTATCACATTTGCCCTTCCTCATCCTCCCTGACCACACTAAAGACCATTTAAGGCACACTTATTAAACATAATCTAGTGAAGTTATTAAAACAAGCCATCTTACAGAGATCCCTGCCACAATTCAATTACCTGTGTTGCTGGAGGGAGAGCCGCGCAGAGAAAATGACAAGACTTCCGCTTTTATAGAGCAAGCGAGGAGCATCGTTTCTGTGGCTTCAATTAACACAATGGGGACAGGGCAGTAATGAGCTCGGGGAGGATTTGACAAAGTAAAGTTGAGGTTCGTGGTTGTCTGCCTGCGAGCATTAAGGGCATTTTTAGGGGCAGGCTGATTTTTCACTTTCCCAGTCATCGTGGCTTTGTAGCTGACTTACATTCAAGCTGCCAGACATTTGTATTACGCACTCAAGGCTTTAATCTCCTTCTGGGCTTTTTGTAATCGAGCAAATGAGAAAAATAATTATAAAATACATGTGAAAATAAATATCCATACAAATTTTCTACTAAAATGCTCAGCACCTTTATAAAATTGTTGTTAAGTTTATGTCAGTTTATTGCAGATATATAATGAAAATAAAACCAGTTACAGTAAATATTACAATCATAGGGACCAAAATGTTTACTTCTTAAATTGAATTTTAATGTCATTGTTATTATTATTATTTTATAAATATATAAGATTTTCTTACCAATTTTATATAATAATAATAAAAAAATATTATCATAATTATAGGGACCAAATAGTTTATTTTTTAAAATGTATTGCTGTTGTTGTTATTATTTAATAAAATTGATAATATAATCATTTAATAAAGATAATAATAATTTTCTTATCAATTTTATAAAATAATAATAATAAAATATTATCATAATCATAGGGACCAAAATGTTTATTTTTTATTTCTTCTTTTTTAATAAAATTGCTAAGAAGATTTTCTTATCAATTTTATAAAATAATAATAATAATAATAAAAATGGTGTACATGAATAAAAATTTGCCCAATGTTAGTTTTCACCATACTAGATAAATATAATGCAAAGATTTTAGATCCAAGCAAACTCCCTTTTTATGTATTACATATAATTTTCACAAAATCTATTTAATTAGCATCTTATGACCTGTTTGTATTTTTGCAGTCAAATAATCTCTACTTAAGCCTTCATGTTTATTTTCTGCTGCAATTTTTGAAAAATACAATGAAAATAAAATGAAAAATCTAAATATTTTCATAATCATAGGGTCCACATTTTTTTTGTTTGTAAAATTGATAAGAAATATCTGCCATAAAACTGTTACTTTACCCTACTAAAAATATGCCCAATATTGATTTTCTCTGCAGTAAATAAATATAATACATAGATAACCATATTATTTTAATAATATGATAATTTTCCCTCTCCATGTATTACATATAATCTGCACAGTATCTATTTTATGTGCTTGTTTTTTTTTTTTTTTAGTTATTAATTAATCTACTTTAAACCTACATATTAATTTCTCTGCTTTATTGTTTGAAAACCAAAAAATAAAATAATAAAACCAGCTAAAGCTAAATATGATCATAATTAATGATAATGTTTAAATTATTTATTTATTTATATGTGACCCTGGACCACAAAACTACTCTTAAGTAGCACGGGTATATTTGTAGCAATAGCCAAAAATACATTGTATGGGTTAAAATTATTGATTTTTCTTTTCTTTTTTATTTTTTAGGATATTAAGTAAAGATCATGTTCCATGAAGATATTTAGTAAATTTCAGGGTCACATTTATGTTTGTTTGTAAAATTGATAAGAAATATCTTCCATGAACAACCATGTTTATGAAGCAATGTCTGCTTGTAACACTGTAAAATTCTCTGCAATTCTATGCAGCTGATTTGTACCTTTATGCTAGCTAACCTAACCTGTCCCTCACTGGTCTACCTCTCAGCTCAGTATCTTTTTCACCTCAGAGGGTCACTGGGCTATCACTGAAATTGGATCACTTCCCTGTCATGTTGTCGCTCTGTTTGTTGATAGCTCCCTCTTTAATTTCTCCTTTGTCTTTAATCTGCGGTAGCTGGCCCGGGCGCAGTAATCCTCTCAGATAAGTGGCAGACAGATTGTATTTCCAAGAAGAAGCAGCCAAACGCTGAGACCTGTTTATAAGCCCCATGTAAATATGGGCAGGCGGTTAATAGAGAAAGCAGCTGTGCAGTTGTGTCAGCCACCTTGGAGAACTCTGTCTTTATCCTGAGGGAAAGAGAAGTTGTGCAACTTTTTTTTCCTCCCAAGGTCAGGATTAAGGCAGGGAAGGTGTCACAGCTCTCATTCCTGCAGCTATGGCTGGACTTAAAGCCTATAAAACCAAAACATGATTGTGAAAAATGTTATCATGGATCTATCACGATTAATTGCTTACTCACTGCTTAACCATCCTAACATAATTACTGAAATATTTACAGGTTAAGATACTAAATACACTACCAGTCAAAAGGTTCTGAATAGTAAGATTTTTAATGTTTTTTTTATAGAAGTCTCATCTGCTTATTAAGCCTGCATTCATTTGATCCAAAGTGCAGCAAAAACAGTACAATTTTGAAATATTTTTACTATTTAAAGTAACTGTTTTCTATTTGAATATATTTTAAAGTGTCATTTATTCCTGTGAGTTCAAAACTGAATTTTTAGCATCATTACCCCAGTCACACGATCCTTCAGAAATCATTCTAATATTCTGATTTGCTGCTCAAAAACATTTATTATTATAATTATTATGTTGAAAATAGCTGAGTAGAATTTTAGAAGAACAGCATTTATCTGAAATAGAAATCTTTTTCAATTTCAAGAGTCCTTGCTAAATAAGGTATTCATTTCTCTCTTCACTTTTACTGGTAGTGTATATGCATGAATAAAGAAATATGTGTATTTGTTTTTGTAAGAAGTCAAAATAACAGTTATCGTTTTTAAAAAATATATATTTTAAAATGTAATTTATTCCCATAAGTGTCACATTATCCTTCAGATATCATTCCAATACGTTGCTGTTTTCTAACAGGCGTTGTCCTATTGGATAGATGGATAACTAGAAGACCTTTAGGACAAACATTTATCCGTGTACCACCTCCATAGCCCGGCCACTTGGTGCTGTCTGTCCGGAAAGCCATAGACATGACATCATGAAAATGATGGAGCAGACCCCATTCCTTTGTTTCTGATTGGCTGAGAGCTGCGCTCTTATTATCGTGATGTCATGGGATCCTGGCTGACCCTCCTCGCATCAGATGTTTATCAGGGTACTTGCGTGCAGAGACGATGGGGTTTAGGCGAAGGATTTGGCCTTGACACCTCGGGCACGTAGCCTTCCTACTCTAGGAAAAAAAATCACATCGGGCCCAGCTTTTTGCTGGGAAAGCTCCTAATTCAATTAGGGGAGAATGAGGCCATCGAGAGTGATTTCACATGCTCTGCAAATGCCTTGAGATCTGATACTTAATCTTGGCAGGATCCTCTGCTGTTTTAAGCCAAG
Organism: Labeo calbasu; assembly: GCA_019740295.1. NCBI lineage: Eukaryota > Metazoa > Chordata > Actinopteri > Cypriniformes > Cyprinidae > Labeo > Labeo calbasu. The sequence continues at coordinate 18,136 of JAHKKF010498799.1, read as the reverse complement.
ACATTAAAACCATTCTGTGTCCAGACAAATGACAGCCATCAGCCGAGTGGGGGAGTTGTGTCCTCCTTGCCTCGTCCTCTCTGCTCGTTCACCGGCTCTGTTCTTCATGTGCCACCCTCGGAGGACAGACCTCAAGTATGTGGTTACCTACATCAAAAATACTTCCACAAATACAGTTGTTTTACTTTTAAAGGGATAGTTCACCCAAAAATGAAAATTCTGTCGTTATTATTAATTCTTGTGTCGTTGTAAATACGTAAGACGTTCATCTTCGGAACATAAATTAGGATATTTTTTATGAAATCCAAAAGCTTTCTGACCTTGCATAGACAGTAATGCAACTGACATTTCAAGGCCCAGAAAGGTAGTAAGGACATCGTTAAAATAGTCCATGTGACATCAGTGGTTCAAACATAATTTTATGAAGCTACAAAAATACTTTTTGTGTGCAAAGAAAACAAAAAGAATAACTTTATCCAACAGTTTCTTCTCTCTAAAGAGGGTCAGAAAGCTTTCAGATTTCATCAAAAATATCTTAATTTGTGTTCCAAAGATAAACTGAGGTCTTACGGGTTTTGGAATGACATGAGGGTGAGCAATTAATGACAGAATTTTCATTTTTGGGTGATCTATCCCTTTAATGCTTTCTCAAACGGTTTTCTTACAAGAACATCTTGCATAGACATTCACCTAATCCTATGGGACTACTTTTGACAGAACTATGATTGACACTGTGGTGTTGAGACTCTCACACAAAAAATGTGTGAGAGATGGATTAACCTTGTTTTTTAAAGGGCAAAGGGCAGGATCACAGGATCACATAGTCGTCCACTGCATGGACTCGGATATCAGTTTCTGTTTTTTTTTTTTTTTCAGTATTTAGACATAGAACAGCTTTTTTTAATAGCATATAATTACAGTTAAAGTCAAAAGTTTACAGGATCACAAAATAGGAAAAATGTACCCATCTTCATCCTGTTCAAAAGTTTACACCCCTGGCTCCCAATGCATCATGTTTCCTTCTGAAGCATCAGTGAGTTTTTGAACCTTCAGTAATAGTTGCATATGAGTCCCTCATTTGTTCTCAATTTGTATCATGCAGTCATTGTTGGAAAGGGTTCAAATACACAAAAATACTGAAAAACCAAAGAATTTGTGGGACCTGAAGGATTTTTCTGAAGAACAGCGGGCAGTTTAACTGTTCAAGACAAACAAGGGACTCATGAACAACTATCACTAAACAAAAAAAACACAGCTGTGGATCATTCAGCTAACAACACAGTATTAAGAATCAAATGTATGTAAACTTTTGAACAGGCTCATTTTTATGAATTCAACTACTATTTTCTCTTGTGCACTATATGTAAATGTCCTTTATGTGAAATCTTATTCAGGTCAGTACTAAATTAAAAATAACATGCATTTTGTATGATCCCTCTTATTTTGGTAAAAAAAATTAACATTTTGCAGATTTTGCAAGGTGTATGTAAACTTTTGACTTCCACTGTATTTAAACTTTAATCAATGTATTTTGGTTTTCTTTGTGTTACCTTCATTGAGCTGGTGAGATTCCACTGATTTGAGTTTAAAATTCTACATTTTATTCTCATTATTTGATCTGTTTGATGAAAATTGCATTAACTGTTTTGAATTAATGTTATTTTTGTTTGATGTAGCCCTGTATACTTTAAGTAAGTTTTACTAAAAGGTCATGCTTTGCTGTTGAGCATAAGTGACATAATTGCTTTATGAAGTTGTTGATTTTTGGCATTCTTGGTTTGATATTGAGAGGTTGCGGTGTTGTTTCTGTCTCTGACTCAGCAGACTCGGTCTCAGTGTGTGAGTCAGATAATGGTGAGAGGGAGCTGCTGTCTGTGTACTTCCTGCAGGGACGGCCTGTTTGCCCTTTCCTTTTTCTGCCGCCGGCAGCTCTCCGCTGTTCGTTTTAATCAGCACTATGTTTGCCAAAGAGCTTCTTCTTTTTTCTCTCCTGGAGGTGGCAGTTCTTGTGTTTTCCTCTGTGTTGCAGGTGGGACACGACAGGGACGAACACCGGGCCTAGCGGGCAGCCCTTTTATTCAGTTTTTTAAACATGCAGCCTTTACTATATTCATTTATTGTTCATAAATATACATTTATTATCTGACTGAAAATTATCAAAAATTGATTTTCTTTAACCGATTCAGTAAAATGAATCAGTTTTTATGATTAGCAATGTATTCCTTCCTCATCAGTTTCGTACCTCTGTTTGTTTATTCACCATTTTGTGGTGACTCAGATTACTGGCTGCCATGTTTTGTCCTGCATTACCTCATCGTCTGGCAGTGAGGGAGCATCTGTGTGCCGTTGTACCAAAAATCAAGGTGATTCTCACTGGAGAGCTTTGATCTCATCCAGCACCCTTTTGGTTAACGCCACAAAGTTTGCTTCTATCTATCAGCTGTTCCCCTAATCCTTTCCACAAACAACTGGGCCAAACCTGAAGTGTGCCAACCCAGCATCCTCCACCTTGCATCCATCTGGTTGTTACACAGTTTGATGTTATATGTGGGCCTATATAATCCTTATCTTCCTTTTTTAAAGAAAGCTTTTAGCCACATTTTAGCACACAAAGCCCATGCTCCTGCTTTTGTAGGCTGAGCCTCTATTTAGAAGAAGGTATGGGGAAAAAAAAATCAATAATGTGTTTGGGCTCTCAATCTTCCTGGCCAGAAGAGAAGGTGTTTTTTTTTGGAGGGGGGTGGGGGATGTTTTTGTCATTCATAAGCTTCACTGACAAATCCCTGACATCATTTGTGGATTGTATCGATAACTTCTTCCTTTGCAGCAGAGGACAAATAGAAATCATTTATCTGCCTTTGCAAGAGGTGAGGCCGTGGAAACAAAGGCCCCTCTGCCAGGCAGCCATGACATTGGCAGCTGAGGGTATTAGCACAATGTTCAAGGTCAAAGATCACCAGAGGACAAGCAGGTTGTCCTTGGATTGTCCCTATGTTTGTAGAAAAGACAGCTGCAGATTCCCACGAGACAGAAGAGGATACAGGTGTTGTTTGATATGCTATTGGTCCCGCATAAAATAATTAACTCTGAAATCATCTTCTCATGCATCTCATGTCCATGAGAGATTATAGGAATATAAGTGAAACTGTAGGAAATACCCAATTCAATTTCTGTTCACACATTGCTAGACTTTATTTCCCCACCAAAATGCTCACCATTTCTATGCAGTTTGAAATAATAAGTAAAATTTGTAAAAAAAAAAAAAAAAAACAGTGTTACAGTGGTACAAAAATAAAACAATGCAAATATTACAAAATATATAATTAAAGTGTACAAATCACCCGTTTTTCTAAAGAAACATTGTCCAGTGGTGACACCAGCAGGTAAAGTTACAGTGGGAGTCCACATGAGAAAATTGAGTTTTAAAGGACAAGTTCACTTCCAGAACAGAAATATACAGATAATTTACTCACCCCCTTGTCATCAAGATGTTCTTTCTTTCTTCAGTTGTAAAGAAATTGTTTTTTGAGGAAAACATTCCAGAATTTTTCTCCATATAGTGGACTTCTATGGTGCCTGCGAGTTTGAACTTCCCAAAATGCAATTTAAATGCTGCTTCAAAGTAACGATTGGTTATTTTCTAAAAAAAAATGTACAATTTATATACTTTTTAACCTCAAATACTTGTCTTGTCTAGCTCTGTGATGCGCATATAAACTCTGTGTAATCCGGGTCAATACAGTTAGGGTATGTCAAAAAACTCCCTTCTCATTTTCTCCTCCAACTTCACAATCATCCTACATCGCTGCAGAAGTACCGACCCAGTGTTTACAAAGTGAACGTACAAAGGAGGGTCAAACACCCTTCACAAAAAAGGTAAAACAGCGATGTAGGACGAGTATATAAATTGTTAAATTGTACTTTTTTTTTTTAAGACCCTTCTTCCTCAGCTGGGCTTGTTTAGAGCCTTTAAAGCTGTATTTAAACTGCATTTCGGAAGTTCAAACTCACGGGCACCATAGAAGTCCACTATATGGAGAGAAATCCTGAAATGTTTTCCTCAAGAAACATAATTTCTTTAAGACTGAAGAAAGAAAGGCACAAACATCTTGGATAACAAGGGGATAAATTAACCGTAAATTTTTGTTCTAGAAGTGAACTTCTCCTTTAACTTCTCCTCTAAAACATGCAGTGAGTTTGGTGGGGGTAATTGAGAATGAATGGGGGAAAGTCACAAGGAAGCAATGCCTTCACTGCGATATGATTGGATATGACTGTCTATGATCGGCTGTGATTGGTTCATTTGATAAATCCCGCCTCTTGTGTTCATGCGCATTCCGCATTCAAGAATCAGTCTGAAAGAACAGTAATGGCGTAATGGGAAGACTAATTTAAAAAAAGTAAGATATAACCACTTTACGTCAAAATAAGTTTTGAAATGGCCTAAAAACATGATCTGTGGGAGTTTTTAGTGAGTAATCAGGTTGGTGAAATTTAATGTAAATCTCTGTGTCTGTGACCAATATTTACTGAGCTTTGATGACTGATGATCCGAAAAATAGTTAAAAGTTAACTATTAAAAAGAGTGGCTGAACATAACTTGCTGAGACTCATATTTGGATTTAATAATTAGAAAATTGATTACATTTTTTACACTTTTTCGGATAGTGGAATTCTGTCTGTTATGAGAAAAAAGTAGTCTCATTGACAAGAAATAAAGATGCAATTATAAGAAATAAAATTCAGTTGCATTTTAATTTTTTACTCTGCTGTGGAAACAGCCCCCATAATGTCGTTCTGTGTGATTACTGACATTATCATGCCACACTGGCATGGATATGTAAAAATATTTAAATGTTGTATCAAAGAATCAGTGCTTTTTGTAAAATACAAACATTTCCGAGACATTTTGCAGACACCCAATGTAAAATGTATTTGAAGGTTCAACAATACCCTGATACTCATCTCCCTAATGTATTCTGGTCTTGTTTGGTCTCTTGACACTAAAAGCACCATGGAGGTCTAAAATATGCCTTGCCACAACTCCTTATTCATGATTTGAGGGGGCTGGGTCTCCCTCTACAGCTCAGAAAGTGTGGGGTAGGGGGAGGATAGGGGAACACGTGATTCCCCGGGCCTGTTTTTACAGTTGTGGGAGTCAGGGGGAAACTTAAGACTCTTAATCCATCATTATTAATAGAAAAACAAGTGTGCATGAAAATTTCACGCACTTACATGTCCACTTCTGCTCGGCATCACCTGTAAATTAATCATAGACTGTATTCAAGGTGACTCTGATTAATTATATAAGGGTGATTAAACATAGATGTGAATCCTGCTTCTTTTATACGCAAGTCATTTTTATAATCAAATAGCATTTTATGTATTATTTGTTATTTTTTCTACTTAAAGTGGTCAAAATATACAGTTTTACGTGATACTCGGGTAAGCAGCCTAATCAGAGGATCAAACAGTAACAATTAGAATAGATAGACAGATGGGTGCTAATTACTTCAATCCCAATGACCAGCAGCCAGCACCATTTTAAGTGCAAGATACAAGCGTGTTGCTGTATTTAGAGGGGAAGCCAGACAGCGTTAATTGTGACCAGTGTCTGGGGCAAAGGTTTATTTTAAAAAGTCTATTTGAGGATCCAAATTGACAGATTAATTGGCGTTATCCATAGTGGACCAAACAAAGGTCATGGCTGCCCGTTCTAACTGAACCATCCTTGATCAATCGTCAGCGTGTTCGCTTGCCCTCTTGCATCTCTTGTGTGCTCTTTTTTTTTCCCCCCACTGAAACATTATGTACAGACATCAGGCATCTTGACGGCTCCTCTGTTGTTCTCTTGAAAAATGTCATTAACACAGAGGAAAGCGGCGTGTCGCTGAAAAGCCCCTGGAATATTCTTCAAAACACCTACTCCCTCCCCGCTCGAAGGTCTTTGTGTTGGCCGCATGGCGGAATCCGAATTCAAGTGTTTAATTTTCTGCCGTTCCCTCTACGATTTGGTGGTAGCATTCCATGTTAATGCCGCTCAGGATAGAGAGAGAGATATTAAGCTTCCTGCAAGCAGCCGTTGAACCGCCACCTGCCCGTTTTGTGTAAAGCCCGAAAACGTACCTGTTGGCAGCTGCTGGTGCCTTCGTGATAACACATACACTAGCATCTCATTAACTCTGAGCACATGCAGGAAAAGGCAGAGGAGGAGCTCAGAAAATATCTGCTGCTGCTTTCCAGTTCACAAAGAATGCCACAAAAGCAGGGATGGAAACAAAACAGAGGAGAGCCAACCTCAAAATGAGGATAAATCTGTTGCTTAATTGATGTCATTAGCAGCGAGAGGCAGGTCTAATTCCTCCCGTGTTGTGGATTTGCTGCTAAGTCATTTAATTTACTCATCAGTCAAACAAACTCATGCACCTGTCCTGACTTCTTTTCCTTATCCACTTAAGAGTATGTAAGCTGTAGGTTGTCATCTTTTTTGTTCATATTTTACACATTCTGTCCTACTGCTGATTGCAAATTTATGCCTTATAATTCTACAATACAATTACATAAACGTACATTTGTTTTCTTTTTTTCAGTGCCCATTAAACATCAAAGGGGATGCACTGTGCATTTTTATGCACAATCCGCATTGTTTGGCACCTGAGAAGTGTTTAACAAATCAGGTAATGCTGCAAATTCCCCAAACTTCCTTTTTGATGCCATTTTTGGCATAATCTTGATTATGAAAAAAAAAGAAGCAAAAATCAAGTTTTAAGGCCATTTACATTGGAAGTGAATTGCGAATTGTTTAAGTCATTATTCTTACAGTAGTTTTAGTATTTATGCCAATTAGCTGTTACATTAATATATATAAATGTATATTAAGAATAATATTGTATATTATTAATAATTAATACACACACACAGAAAGGTTTAGTAACTCTTTTTTTCCCCACACTAAAGTCATGTTAACATGTGTATTGTTACTGAAACATTCACTTCCATTTGAAGTACCTTATTATGTAACATTTCTTACAATTATTTTAAAGTTAACTTTTGTAAGTTTGATTCAAATTTGATCATACATATTTATTTTTTGTATTTTATTTTATTTTATTTTAAAATTACTTAATTGGAATTTCCTACCAGGCAAATAATGTTGCAAATAAATCTTTTGTAAGTTTGATTCTATTTTGACCATAATTTATTTTATTTTATTTTATTTTAGTTTATTTTATATTTTAAAGAACAAACATGAACAACATTATGCCGCAAGTGCTGTTGATTGAAATAACTGGAATTTCCTACCGGACAAATAATACTACAAATAATGCTTTTGTAAGTTTTATTAAAATTTAATTCGATTTTTTTATTTTATTTTATTTTAAAAAAGGAACATGAACAACATTATGCCATAAGTGCTGCTGATTAAAAGTAATTGTTTTATTTTATTTTATTTTATTTTATTTTATTTTATTTTATTTTATTTTATTTTATTTTATTTTATTTTATTTTTATTTTATTTTAAAGAAGGAACATGAACAACATTTTGCCAGACAAATACTGCTACAAATAATGCTTTTGTAAGTTTGAGTACAATTTTATTTTATTTTATTTTATTTTAAGAAGGAACATGAACAACATTATGCCACAAGTGCTGTTGATTGACATTAATTGGAATTTTCTACCAATGCTTTGTAAGTTTTATTCTAATTTGATCATAATTTGCATAGAAATGAATGAGTACCCACAAAGCAGTGCCTTTAGTGTCTTGTTAAACTCGATTGCTGGTGGTTAGTGAATAAAACACAGGCTTGATGTTGAAACACTGCATGCAAAAGTGCTGCTAATGTTTAGTGAATTCACCCAGGTTTTTTTAACGTACTCAAAGTGAGAGTGAGAAAGTAAAAACCAGAAAGACTGAAGTAAAACTTGCTGAGTAGAAGGGGTCAGAGCCGAAAGGCCGCGTGGATCTGGTGTGACAGGCAGGCACATAAGGCAAAGTTGTGAGCGGCAAGGACAGAGACAAGGTCAGGGGTGTCCTCTCAACGAGGGAAAGTGCATCAGGAATACAAGCCTATTTCTCCACACTATTGTTGTGCCTATCCTCTTGTGCATCCAACTTCATTTCCACTTCAATTTTTAGCAACCTTCTGCTCGTCTCTCAAGGAGATACGATACAAGCTCTGACACGAATTAGCCCTCAGATTGACTGATACTGCAACGCCCAGGGGACGCTGGGTAAAAAAGCTCGCTTCTACCCTCCCCCCTTCACGTCCCACTCTTTTCTCTCTAACCCTTCTCTTTCTGCGCTTCCTCCTCGTCTTGTTTTTCCCTGGTGCCTGCTTGTCAGTCACCTGTCTTGGCGACATCACCCTCGCCTTCAGAGTTGACAGACAGGCGCCGCCGGGTTCTGACGGAGTAATTTGCTCCGAATTTACAAAACGCCTGGCATCAAAGATGGCAGCGGGGTCGCGGGGAAGTGATTGCATTAAGAGCCGAGTTGAGTGGTCTATTTCCACTCATCAACGCCACTGACAGTCAAGGCCGAATGACATTCGGTGTTTTCCTACAAGTTTTTAGCAGGCAGCAAGGGCGGAGACACAGATACACCTCTGCTGTTGAACCTCAACAAAATGAGCAATTCGTACACATCATTCTAGCTCCAAACTCCAAATATCTCACTTTATATATCATCAGACTCTCATAACTGTTCAAAAAGCAACTGATGATTGTTGTTGGAGGTCCAGCTTAATGCTGATCTAGGCCCCAGATCTGGAAGGAACCGAGGGATTCGCAATCAGGTATTGATGGACTAGAGCAGCCTCATCTTTCGCTGTCCCGTGACGGGGCGATTCCTCACCAATATTATTGATTCCTGGCAGGGAGCTCATCTATTACAGGCTGACTATGGTCAGATCAACTGGGCTTTATTGCTGAGCAGAGGCATTCTTTACTTGTAGTGCCACTCCAGGTCAATTTCAGACCCTCTGCATCTTTAAAAGGCCCTCTATGTTTGCCTCATCACCATTATGTAATACAGATTTGTCGTGTGGCTTTAAATGAACGCTTGGCAGTTTTCGAAAGGCCTGATTGAGTGTATTGATGAGTGTGGTCAGAGAAGGAGCATAATGTTTTTGCAAAGAATGAACAGCATTGCAGTTATTCTTGTATTTAAATATGATTTCCTCAAAGTTATTTTTTTTAGTCAAATGTAAATTCATGTCTCAGTCAATTTTTTTTGGTTAAATAAACATTACTTACAGTATTGGAAAAAAAATTACATTAACAATGTAGTAAATGTCCTATTTATTAAGCCAAGTATCTAACACTCACAAGTCTACATCGAGTTACATTTATTCCAAAATAATAACTCAAGGCAGTAACAATTTAAACAATATATTTTTATTTGTGAACTTATGTTCAGCTATTCTTTTAAATAGTTAACTTTTAACTATTTTTGAATTTTTCAGATCATCAGTCATTAAAGCTCAGTACATATTGGTTACAGACACTGAAATTTACTTTAAATATCACCAAGCTGATTACTAAAAACTCCCACAGATCATGTTTTCAGGCCATTTTAAGGCTTATTTTAAAGTAACAAAGTGGTTATATGTAAGTGTTTGAGTTGTTTACTTGGTTTTTAAAATCAGTTTTCCTATTAACGGCATTATTCTTCATTCAGACTGATTCGAGGATTTATCGGATGAACCAATCATAGCCAAACATAATCAGTCTTTTCCAGTCATATCAAGATGGAGGCATAGCCTCCTCTCATGTGACTTTCCCCCATTCATTTTCAATTACCCCCCACAAAACTCAGTGGGCTCAGGGGAAACGAGAGAGACGTGGGCTCTAGCTATAACTTTGCTTGCTAGTGTCACTTTTGGTGTCATTATATATATATATATATATATATATACAGTAGTCAACATTTGAAGTGGACCAGAAAAGTTCATCAAAGTTGTCCTAAGACAAGAATGGGTATTGTTTTGGTTATAGGACAACTTTGATGAAAATATACACATATATAATGTAATTAGTATAGCTTAGATAAAGTGTTATACTATGTTGACTGAAATGAATTCATGTCTCAGGCTATTTCTGTTTGTTTTGACTGGTTTTAAGTCAGGTCATCATCACCCTGTCATGCATTTCTCATGGTGCAAGCTTTGCAAAATCATGTCCTTGACCAAAGACCTCCCTGACGGACACAGGTGTATTTCCCCTGGGACGATATGAAAAACCATAGCACGTGTAACCGTTTTCTGCATCACATCACTCGAGTCAACTGCCCCAAACATACACACACAAATATCAATGCACAACTGGCTCACTTAGGCCTATAATACTAGTAGATTTTAACAGAATTTTTGGATAAGAAAAAAATTCATAGTACAAAAATAAAACAACGCCAATATTACAAAGTATATCCTTAAAGGGATCATCGGATGCCCATTTTCCACAAGTTGATATGATTCTTTAGGGTCTTAATGAAAAGTCTATATACACTTTGGTTAAAAATTATCAGTGGTAGTGTTAAACAACACCCTTTTTACCTTGTCAAAATGAGCTCTACAAAAATCATCCCATTCTGAGGGATTGTTCCTTTAAATGCAAATGAGCTCTGCTTACCCCGCCCCTCTCTTGTCTCTGTGGAGTGACGAGCCTGTTTACTTTAGCTGCGAAACGTGCTAACTAACACGTTATTAGGAAAGGTAATTGCAGAGATGCATAAAAAAAACCCTTTTACTCACTTCTGCTGTAGGTGAAGCTGGATCACAAATGATTTGCGCGAACATAGACGCATTTATGTAGGAAGGCGCATTCCCTTCATAAACAAACGTAATCCTCTGCATCTTCAGCGGCTCAGATGTCGGGAGTAAATGACGACCACTGTGTTCATTATTACATCTAGCACCTCAACACCTCAATCGCACAATCAGAAATATTCTTGTCTAACTTACATCCCTGCTCCGGCTTCGAAACAAAGAGGGCGGACTGTTACAGCTGATCTGAGGTAAAACGCTCACGTCAATCAACTCTCGTAGTAGCTGCCTCTGACGGTGTGACGCCAATGGCTTGAAAAAGGGGATATTATTTTTGCAAATTAATTAAAAACCGCTTAATGGATTTTTTTTTATTATAGGGCAGATGTGTACATACACTGCCAACACACATTAATGTTCAAACATCATGTAAAAGTGAACTTTGCATCCGATGACCTTTTTAAAAAGTGTAGAAATTACATGTGTTTAAAACAACATTGTCCAACAACGACACCAGCAGTTAAAGTTCCGCGTCTCTCTCACCTTCTCTGAGCCCATTGAGTTTTAACAGCATGTGATGAGTTTGGTGGGGGGTAACTGAGAATGAATGGAGGAAAATTACGTAAGATTGAATATGATATGATTGAATATGACTGGTTATCAGCTGTGATTGGTTCCATCCGATAAATCTCTCTCCGAATGAGCAATAATGGCCTTTCGGGTTATCTTACTTTTTAAAAATGACTTTTATATTAATTCTACTTTCTTACATTCAAATTCACATTGCAAATCAACATCCTGTTTGCTGGCATTATCCAAGAACAAAATACTAATATTTAATCGATAAATTAGCATTTCATTGTTGTTCAACAGCAGATTTGGCCTTGATTCGGTTAATTTTCTCTTTCTCTCTTTTCCCCTCTTTCCTTGCAAGGCACAGGGAAAGAATGACTCCTGCTTAACGATAAAATAATGAATGTCATTTTAAGGCAGGAGTGGGGTGGGGTTCTGGTTTTTAGTGCATTACTTGTGCCGCTGAATTTGCCCCGTGCCAAGGAGTAAATCTGAGTGAAGCCGTGCGATGTGACATCATTTACTCAGAAATCCCTAATTTGTCAGCATTAATATTTCAACCCTACCATTGCCTGTCAGTGAATGCCAGAGATGACTGATCAATCTATAAAACGGCTGCGGCTAATTTATTGAATATTTATGTGCAATGTCATGTGTGGGGCGCGAGCGGAATTTATTTCGCTCGCTTGCCTCTCTGCTTGAGAACTTTTCTAACTAATCGCACTTTTTTTTTTTAAGAAGGGGAAAGATGCATAATGATAATGGGATACAGGGACGTGCATTGGCTTTCCTCTCAGCGTAGAAAGCCGCTCTCAAACATATTCACGTGTCTCTCGCTGTGTCACCATTCCAGTCAATGAATTACAGTGCGGTGCCAGCGTATGATTGGGTCGGGATGATTCACAGTCCTGCACGGGGTGTTCCGAACGGTTGCAGTCCATTATAGTCGTCGCCTTCTCCATAATTCCATTTTCATTGTCTGCTTTCTGCGGCGCTCCTGACTGACGCCGTCCTAGAGGATAATACGTCTGTGTTGGTACATCGTGTGTTGTTATTTACCGCTGTGTTTTGAGAAATGTGTTTGTTTGGTAGTTTAGAACGCTGCGCTGCGAAGTACAGAAGGAGGGTCGGGCTCCAGTCACGGTTTCGCGGCGGACCGCTGGGTTTGTCCTACGTTTCAGGGTGAATTAGCGACGACAGGGTTGGTAGTGAGTGTTATTTTGCTCAGCTGGGTTTGTTCATGTGCAGTGTAATCTCTGCCTGGCCCAAATGTGACTCTGTCTAGGTGGAGCTTTGTTTTAGAGCTTTATAGTACAGTGAACAAATCTATTCCTTCCTTACAACCCTGTATTAGCCTCTCCGATACCCTCATTATACCCCCGCTAATTACAAATTCTCAAGTCAGTGCCAAGCATTAAAATAAGACAGTGCAGGGAAGCATATGGCATAATATCCTATTAATGAACACTCTAAATTCAAACCCAGGTCAGCTGCTCGTTTCATGCGCGTGTCACCAATCCAAAGGGGGAGAAAAAAGTGACCTTCTTTTAAAATGCACAGACTGATTTGAAGAGATGGAGGCCTCAGGCAAACTCATTGTTTTACTTGTTTAATTTTTTCCAGCAATTATTGATATAACATTGTGCGGACTGGAGCCGAGTTTTTTCAGCTTTAGAGGAGCAAAGGTAGCGATCGCTTTCTCATATGATTTCTCGTCGACTACTCTTGTCTTTTTCCCCCTTCTGTTTCCTTCGATCTCTCTTGTTCTCTCTCGAGGGAAACCGAGGCTATTTGCATTGGCTGTCACAACAGTGTGAGAAACAAGTTTCCCCTCTCCGGCGCGCTCTCCTCGCATGCGGCTTTTTAATGTGGACTGTCAAACACAAGAGAGATGGATTTCGGTTTCCTATTTAAAAGGGGGATGCAAATAGACACATTTAGCATGCTGGTGTCTCAGCGTGATAGATGCGTCTGTGGCAGCTTGGTTGGAATCGGGTATTTTGAGTTAATCTGCAGCGATGACCCTGTCGGCTGTGATTGGGAATAGCGGAGCCGAGTGTGTAGTTCCTTTAAAAAGAATAAAAGAGAACAAAACCTCACCTCTTTTTGTCACCATTAACCCGTAAATAAAACATACACAGCATTATGAGCTGGGATCACATGCTCAGACTTTACTTCACCCATCCGGATGCTGATTTATATTGACGGGGACATGTTTCGGTCCCGTCTCTGTTAGGTTGTCTCAGGGGAACTGTCCCTTCGGGAGATGCGAGAGACTGCTGGGGCTTAGGGTTGGACCCCAGCCCTGGGCCCTTGTGGAGCAGATTGGCCAATAGTTTGTTTTAAAAGGCTAAATCCCCCTGAACAGCTGTCCTAGATCAGGACTCAGATCAGTGGTGCAGGAGACCAGAGACAGCTGCAGGTGCATGTCTGGGTTGCATGTGGTCTCTGCAAATATGCGTCTGCATGTGTGCATACCCAAATCACATGAATGAGGAGTAAGAAGGTCTAGAATATATGGAGAAAGCTGTCGCTAGCATTCCTTTTCATTTTGACTTATTCCCGTATTCAATTTCAACCTCTAGTCCCTGCTAAAATGCACTGAAATAATTGGATAGTTGTTGATTTTCTAATTTGAAAAACATAGCATCTTGCAGGTTCAGAACAAGTTCTCAGTCAACAGTTTTTGTATCATGATGTTGAAAAATAATTTTGGCTCATCCACCCTAGTAAGACAGTAATATATTTAAAATACATTTATTTCATACTAAGTATAGTTCAAATCTATCTATCTATCTATCTATCTATATATATATATATATATATATATATATATAATTAAACTTCATTTGGAGTACTACTTGTGCACAATGCACATGCAATATTAAGCCTGAAATGTGTTTTAAAGGAGAAGTTCACTTCCAGAACAAAAATTTACAGATAATATACTCACCTCCTTGTCATCCAAGATGTTCATGTCTTTCTTTCTTCAGTCGTGAAGAAATTATGTTTTTTGAGGAAAACATTTCAGGAATTTTCTCCATTTATTGGACTTCTATGGTGTCCGTGAGTTTGAACTTACAAAATGCAGTTTAAATGCAGTCTCAAAGGGCTCTAAATTATCCCAGCCAAGAAAGAAGGGTCTTATCTAGTGAAATGATAATAATAATCTGTTATTTTCTAAAAAAATTACAATTTATATACTTTTTAACCTCAAATGCTCATCTTGTTTAGCTCTGCTTGTACTCTGTTTATTCTGGTTCAAGACAGTTAGGTTAGGTCAGAAAACTTCCATCTCGTTTTCTCCTCTAATTTCAAAATCTACCGACCCAGTGTTTACAAAGTGAGCGTGCAAAAAAGTTCAAATGCTCTTTACAAAAAAAGGTAAAATAGCGATGTAGGATGATTTTGAAATTGGAGGAGAAAATGAAATTTTTCGACCTACCCTAACTGTCTTTAACCGAAATACACAGATTTCACTCAGAGATGAGATAAGCATTTTAGGTTAAAAAGTATGTAAATTGTCAATTTTTTTTTTTTTTTAGAAAATAACTGATCATTCTGCTGGATAAGACCCTTCTTCCTCGGCTGGGATCGTTTAGAGCCTTTTGAAGCTGCATTTAAACTGCATTTAAACTGCATTTTGGAATTTTAAACTTGCGGGCACCATAGAAGTCCACTATATGGAGAGAAATCTTGAAATGTTTAGTTGGACCTCAGCACTATTTCTGCACGATTAAAGTACATTAAGTGCAAAATTAGTTGTTCCAAAAAGACTTTAAGAGACTTTAAGTATAACGGTTTAGTATACCAAAAGTACAACTGCAGGGTATTTTTATTAAGTACATAAATATGTAAATGTATTTGTTGTATACTTAGCATGAAATAAATGTATTTTTTTAAACGCATTTTAGTATATTTATTTTCCACCACACTCTTAAAAATAAAGGTGCTTCACAGTGCCGTAGAACAACCTTATTTGTCTAAATGGTTCCATAAAGAACCTTTAACATCTGAAGAACCTTTCTGTTTCATAAAAGGTTCTTTATGGCGAAAGAAGGTTCTTCAGATTATAAAAATATTAATATTAATATTCTTTAAAAATAAAGTGAAAAAAGTTGCAGTGAGGTGTTTGTGATGGAAGTAAATAGGATCGATTTTTGAATTTAGCACAAATGTGTTTTATAATGTTTTATCTTGCTATAATGTTTTATGGAAGCACTTGCATTAAAACTCAAGAATTATTTGAGCTGTAAAGGCGTTTAAATTATTGTTTTTTTTTCAGTCATTTTAGAATTTATGACATTTGCAATTTTAAGTTGTAAAATTTGGTATAATTTCACACCCAAAAAGGGTTATTAAGCAATTTTTTCACATTGAAATCATGTCTGCATGCATATTGTTTATGTCTTATAGCTATACAATTGAAACAGTAAGTATTTTGCCATGTATGGATTGGCCCCATTCATTTCTATCGTAGGTGCCTCACTGAACCCCAGATTTTTGGTTTTTGCACATTCATTTTGGAAATTAACATGAGCAACATGATGCCACAAATGCTACAGCTAGAACGTTTTTCATCAGAATACAGGGTCAGTTTTGTTCGGAAGCTTGTTTCCTTGACAGATAATAAAATAAAAAAGGTAATTGTGACTTCTCATCTCACGATTCTGACTTTTCTTCTCAAAATTGCGAGTTTACAACTCTTGTTTATCTCTCGCAATTCTGAGTTTCTGTCTCACAGATTTGACTCAGAATTGAAAGGAGAAAGAAAAGGTCTGAAATAAACAGTCTCAATTACTGTTTTTTTTCCCCCTCTGTGGAAACAAGCTTCAGTTCCATTGAAGGCCGTACTCAGAAACTGCTTTTTATACAGAAAACTGCTTTTTGTCCCCATGCTATGTAGTTACAGCATCTACCAGTAGGGGCTAACCGGCAAGGCCTTGACTCATTGATATACAGTATATCCTAGCAGAAAAAAAAGAAGGATTTTGCTTTATTTTATAGACAGAAAAGAAGAAAATTATCTGTATGTTCTCTCTCAGTTAGCAGAATGAATCTTTTGGGTTGATGTTTCCAGTGTTTAATGGAGACTTTGAGGTTTTAAGAAATAAGAGGACAAAAAGAGTAGGAGCTAGAGGGATCAAGGCAGCTTAGAGGAGGAGCGCTGGGGCAACTTGATAGAGAACGAGAAAAAAAAGGTCAGTTATGTCCTGAAGTAAGCTGGATTCATTGTGTGCAGTCTGCGCTATGGAGGACTGATAAAAAAAATGACCTCAATAAAAACAGCAGTGCCTATGCAATATGCAAATCATTCCATAAAGGACGGGGGCTGGAGTGAGAAGAGCCCACGCAGAGCGTGATGTCTTGGCTATCGCTCTTTGTGCCCGGGCCTTTTATATATACCTTCCCTGCAGATAAAAGCCAGGAGAGGGCACTTGTGGAGGGTCACCTCTGCTGAAGGTGAGGGTAGCTCCATTCCACACCCTTCCCTGCTGGACTGACTCATGAAGCCTGCACAGTGACCCAAGAGTACAGTTATATGAAGAGATATGAGAATATAAGCGTGCTCCTGTGGTTTTGATTATGTGTTCATGGAGGCTTTAGATGATGCCTCCTTGAATATTAATCACTTATAGTCATCAGGAGTAAAGTGCTCACTCAGTTTGACCTCTGAGCAAAGATCCAACTTACAATACCAGTCAAAAGTTTGGACACACTTCTTACTTCTTGTAATAATAATAATAATAATAATAATAATAATAATAAACAAAAATGTAGTAGGAGTAGTATTTGTAATAGTAATACATATTTTGAAATAGTGATAATAATAACAATATTAATAATGATAATAATTACTAGTAGTAGTAGGAGAATTAATATAATATAATGTAATGTAATGATTAGTAGGAGTAGTATTTTTAATATTAATGTATACATTTAAATAATAATAATAATAATAATAATAATAATAATAATTAGTAGTAGTTGGAGGAGGAGGAGGAGGAGGATAGTATAATATATACATAATATAATAAATAATTAGTAGTCATAGGACTAAGAGTAGCATTTTTAATAATACTTAAAGAATAATAATAATAATAATAATAATAATAATAAATGTATAAGTAGTAGGAGGAGGATGAGTATACAATAATATATACATTATAAAATACAATATAATTAATAATTATAATAATTAGCAGTCGTAGGAGTAAGAGTAGTATTATTAATATTAATGTATACATTTAAATAATAATAATAATTAGTAGTAGGAGTATAATATATACATTATGTAATATAATAAATAATAATAATTAGTAGTCATAGGAGTAAGAGTAGTATTACTAATATTAATGTATACATTTAAATAGAATAAGTAGTAGTATTAATAATCATAGATACATCATTAACATGACTAATATTACTATTAATAATAATATTAAAAAATAATAATTATTATTATTATTAGTAGTAGTAGTAATATAAGTATTATTATGATTATGTTTTTTTGTTTTAATAATAATAAGAATAAATAATAATCATAGATACATCAAAAATAATAATTAGTAGTAATAATAATAATAATAATATAATAATTAGTAGTAGTAGGCGGAGAAATATTAATAATATTACTATTAATAAAAATAAAAATAATTATTATTATTTTATTTTTAGTAGTACAGATATTATTATTATTATTATTTTATTAACATACACATTTAATAACAATAATATTATTAATAATAAAAATACATTTAAATAGTAATAATAATAATGATAATAATGATTATGAT